>JBAMBR010002035.1:0-30841 GCA_037044475.1 Zaprionus obscuricornis
ACTTTATTGTTGACCTCGTTCATTACGTATTGCTAGTTCCGACTCCTGCTCATATACCTCATCCTTTAGTGATGTATTGAAAAAATAATGCAAGTCTATAGCTGGCGTTGTGTATATACTAAACTGAAAGTCTATTGGCACTACTGTATTTGGTCTTCCAAATTTATCATAATGAAAAAGAATATTTGTGGTCCAACAATCGCCATGATTAAGAGCTTTGAAACTCTTCTTTTCTACATCATAGCAACGCGCTGCATATTCCATATAATTATCAACAATTTTCTCTAATTTTGTAGAATACAGTGCCTTCAGCTTGGGCTGAGTCGCTACATAGCGCACCATGGATTTATAGAAGCCTCCGAATATTTTTGTAAATCCCTTAAAGCCTCGCGTATAAAAACTCAAATTAAAATTCTTTTCAAATAGCTCGGGATACCGATTCTCCAAAATAAAGCTGGCTGCATGAAATTTTGCCAACATTTCCAAGGCAACTTGAGTATGTTTTAAATCTAACTTTTCAACACGATTCGCATTCTTATAATTTAAAGGAGCTAAATCCTCCATTATTATAACTGCATGTTCACGATCCACACTTATCGCATCAGCCTGTATCTTATCAGTGATTCCGACCTCACGCAACAGTTGCGTCATCTTGGGCAGCACAAACTCATACATATCCATTTCCCTGTTGTATACATTGTACTCAATAAAGATATCGGCTTGGGGCTCATTACCTGGACAAGTTTCCTTGAGCAGGTACGAGCGCTGTTCTACAGGATGTCCAGTTTGTTCAAATTCCACATAGAGACGTGTAATAACTCCAACAAAATTTTCTCCTTTTCCAGAGCCAACCTCAGACCATAACTTGTGCACCGTTAATTTTGGATCGTTATGGAATATTCTTAACTTTGACTCAATGTAGTCCTTATTCAGCCAATCGGGTAATGTAGATTCTGGCATTTTCTGCAATTTCGTTTGTGGTTGACTACTTTGAAAGATGCGCTTGATGTTCTCTTACTGAGACAACTGACTAATTGTGATCTGATTAGGGGTTTATATTAAGTTGATCATTCTTATCAATCTTATCACGTTACTTTACACTAAAAACGTGCGAGTGAGGTAGAACCCGTAATTATATATGATATTTAATAAAAGTGTAACAAAAAAAAACTACACCATCAGCATGACAAAACAATTTTTCAATTGTTTGTTTGTTTACATATATAATGATATATGATGATGACAAGAAAAAACTGACCAAACATTTATATTGCTCTGAACTATACCTTGGCAAAGGCAAGTGAAAGCTGTAAATGTATAAAATTAAAAAAAAATTCTTATTGTATTTTATCCTGTTAAACAATGGCTTCATAAATTGTATCCTGGTTGTGGTGCGCCAGATGCGAAAACTAATGGATATTCATATTTGTCCAAGATCGGATGATAAACAAGTAAATTACGGAAGAAAATTATTTAGTAGCTTAGTGGACATTTTCAACACATGGGACCCGGGAATCTTACATCCAGCAAACTAAATAATGCTGACAATCGCAATATATATATCTACACAGTATATGATGCATAGTATATGTAAAATCTGTGGTATCACAATTAGTTTTGCAATCTCCTGTGCTTAAAAGATCAGTTCGGTCTTACCTAACAGTGGACTTTTTACTATACTTATAGGAGGAATTTTAGGATTTATTTTGGTATTTTTAGTGCATTATATGAGGAATTCGCCAATGTTGGGTTTTATTAAAATAGGTATATTAATAAGTATGAAGACATACAACTATGTATACCCTGGCAATCAAAGAATTCATACACACAACTAGATAATACAATTATATTTATTCATATTTATATATATAAATTTTAAAACATTTCCATATAATTTTATATATGTTATAAGTCTATTTAGTCTATTGAACATCCAGCAATCCCTTGATGTCAAGCAATGGAAGTATCTTCTCAATAAGTTGCTGAACTTCTTCTCTCGCATATAATTTGTCCTGGAAACGTATTGCTTCGGGAGTACTATCAAAAAAATCATTAAATCCAGAAAAATCTTTGCCTGTATAAGTCATCATGGGCTGGAAACACAGTGCAGGAATTGCTGTAAGATAATAATTATATCTGTTATTAACTAAATTTTAGATGCATATATTAATGTGTGAAACTTACATGAAAATCTCGTACGCTCAAACTGAAGTTGAAAATCTTTTAGACTAGGAAATTCGCCCTCGTATTGCAGTTGACCCAAGGCATCCTTAAGTGCATAATAATAATACTGAACAAGTTCTAATTCACGATCGTATACCTCATCCTTCAGAGACGTATTGAAGAAGTAATGCAAGTCAACAGTAGGCGAAGTGCAAATACTAAATTGAAAGTCTATTGGCACAACAGTTGTAGGATTTCCATTGTTATCATAATGAAAGAGAATATTCGTAGTCCAACAATCACCATGAAGAAGAGTCTTGAAACTATCATTTCCCACATCATAACAACGAGCTGCATATTCCATATAATTATCAACAATTTTTTCCATTTTAGCATAATAACGTGATTTGAGTTTGGGTTGACACTTAACATATCGCACTAACGTTTTATAGAAAGCTGTACAAATTTTGGTATATCCTTTTCCTCCTCGCGATAGGAAGCTGAAATCAAAATTCTTAGCTAGTATTTCAGGATGACGTTTTCCCAGAACGCAGGCAGCTGCATGAAATTTAGCCAACATATCTAATGTAATTTTAGTATGTTTCATATCTAACTTTTCAACACGATTCGCATTCTTGTAGTTCAATGGAGCTAGATCCTCCAGTATTATAACGTCATGTTCTCGATCCACACTTATCGCATCAGCCTGTATCTTATCAGTGATTCCGACCTCACGCAACAGTTGCGTCATCTTGGGCAGCACAAACTCATACATATCCATTTCTCTAGCATAAACATTGTACTCAATAAAGATTTCCTTCTGAGGTTCATTATCAGGACAAGTTTCCTTAAGAAGGTAAGATTGCTCCTCTACTGGATGTCCAGTTTGTTCAAATTTAACATAAAGACGAGTAACGACTCCAACGAAATTTTCTCCTTTTCCTGCGCCAATCTTAGACCATAATTTGTGTACCTTCAATTCAGGATCATTATAATATTTTCTTAGTTTTGACTGCATGTAGTCCTTGTTGAGCCAATCGGGTAATGTAGATTCTGGCATTATGTATGTTAGATTGAGTTCTTAGTGCAGTAGCTGAAAAGTTGCGTTTGACGTTCCTCAGCGTTGACAACTGGTTGACTATGATCTGATTATGGGTTTATATTGAGATGAACTTGAGGTGGAACTTATCAGTCTTATCGCCATACTATACACTGAAAATGTGAGCATTTGGCGTTAAACCTTAGGATGTAATCGTAATTCTATATGATCTGTCATATATGTTTATAAGACAACAGTGAGATGAGTTTGTACTTCCAGCAAAAGATTTCTTATCTGTCAAAAATACAATTCGTTACTTGTTTTGGTTTAGAAAAAAAAAACTGACCAAATATCTGTCACTATTGCCATATATGGTAAGGTAAATAGTAAGTAAGTTCACAGCTTGGTCATATAATGCCAGACAGTTGATAACAAATATTTATACGCTGTGCAATTAGAAAATTGTTTATCTATTACTTTGAACTAGACCTTGTCAAGGCAAGCGAAAGTTTTTTAATATTAAATATTTATTTTTTTTTTTTTATATATTCAAATTTAATTATTTTCTACAGCAGTTCAGCAGTGTCCTAAAATTGTTATATTCTTGCTTTTAGCAATAATATTGCTTCTATAGAGAGTTTAACATGCTTATCGCATTTGTTTGTGCATTGCTTAACTCTGCAGCTTTCGATGTTGGCCATAAATGCATGTAAACAATATAAAGCGAAAACAGACTGAAATAGAATTGAACTAAATTCAGTTGAAAGTAGTTTTAGGGCTTGTCACATGCAAATCAATGACAAAAGCAGCGACAACAGCAACAGCAGCGGCTTCTAAATCATATTTGCTTAACTAAATCATTTACATATGTAGACAGATGATAGCGCAAGTCTATTTAGTCAGTTAGCTGAAACATATACACACACGCACATATATGTGTCATATAAACATATATGGCATACACTTATATATAGATATATATACGTTTACGTATACTTGATATAAACATATTGATTTTCGTAAATTGCTGGCGTAGTTCGTTGGTCAAACAATTAGAATTGTGTCTTGGTTTTGCAGCTCTCACTTGTTATACACTTTCAAAGAGTATACGAATTTTAGCTCTGAGTTTGCAATGAAGAAACTTTAAAATATACAGTCAGATCTTACTTCAAATTTCCTATACTAGCATAGCAATGATCTGTAAAAAATAAAGTTTTTATATAAAAATCTTTTCGTTGAAATTTCTCAGTGTATATAAACTTCACTGAGCCACAAAATATATTTTCATTTTTTTTTTTTTTTTGGCAGCGTAAGCAAATTGTTTGGTAAACAATAGCGTGCCGCTGATAAGGCAAAAATAAACAAAACTGTTTAGATTTTGGGCTCGTACCACTTCCCTTGCCATACACACAAACATATAAATTTTTATAGAGCGCCACACGTTGTGTGGCAGCTTGTTGGGAGGCCCAGTGTTGAGTAAATTATTTGACCAACTGTTGCGAACATTTTTATTTTATTAAATACTTAAAATTAATTTGCTTAAAATAACAATAAAAAACAATAACGCTGACAATGACAATTATTATTATTAATTTAATTTTTTTTTTACTTTTTTTTAACTAGCATCAAGTCAAAATTTTTTTATTTTTTTTTTGTATTGTTGGCACAACTTCAATTGCTGCGATGCACACGCTTGCTAATTGTATCAAGATAATTATAACCATTATATGCTTTACTCGTTGCCCAATCCTTACTATAACCATTCACATTCACCTCATGTGGACTCGATGGACTGTAACTGTTGGAGAAACTGCTGCCCATAAACTGTGAATAATCAGCAGGATCTGAGTCATAGACATGTGAATGTGATTGCACTAAATGTGGATGTATTTTACATAATGTCTTATATTTAAGATAATGTATTAGCCAACCGGTGCCACCAACTAATAAGACATTCATGCCTAATACACCGAGCAGTAATGTAACCAATGTCATTTTTAAATGTGCAATTTTCATAAGTATAATCAAGGGTAAAATAATTAGCCACTTCTTCTTCTTGCGATGTCCACGAGATTCTGTAAAAATTAATAAATTATTTTCTCTCTGTCTGCCAGACACTCTCTCTCTCTCTCTCTATTTAACACTTACCTGCCTCATCGATCACTCTGGCGCCAGTCTCCTTAGGCAATGATAATTGCAATCCATGATTTCGACCAAATGTCTCAATGGAACGTTTAAGAAACTTAAAGATACGCATCAGTTCAGTGTCGCCTGCCATAAATAAAATAGTTTAATTAGCACTGCTAGAAATGTTAATCACTTAACAAGCATTTTTTTTTTTTTTTATTTGTTTATAGCCGAAAAAAATAAGCACAGCGAATGTTATGTAAACAGCAAATAAAAAAAAAAAATAATCAACAAGTTCCGATGAAATTAATTAATTGCCAAGTTTTTTGTATAAACATCCGCAAATGTTTATCACATAAAACAAATTTCAGAAAGCAAAAGTAGAAAAAAAAATAATAAAAAAAAAAATAATCAACATAATATTGTGGTTGGGGGAATTATCTATAGACATACATAGATATATATATAAATAAAGATTTTTTTTAATTTTTTTTTATTTTTTTTTTTACTGTGCAAACAAACCGCAAAGCGCAACGCAATGAGGTGAAAATTGTAAGACAATTCATAGTAAATCTTGTCAAGCCTGAACGCGAAAGCAAGCAAGCCACCCGCGGCCAACATTCAAGCAATGGCCTATGCATAAAGCGCAACGGTTAATTGTCTTGCAGCAGTTGCAACAACAGCAACAGCAGCGACCACTTTCCCATTTGACCGATCAGCAATCAAAGAGATCGCAAACTACATTTGACAATCTATACTAACTAGTCCCCGTTCACATACTGTTTTCTATTGAATGTGTTTACCTTCCAGGCTCTTGGCATCATTAAACATAACTATATCATCGGCCGGTTCTCCTAGCTGCACCAAACGCAGCCAACGTTGCTTTTCAAATTCACGTTCATATTCATTGGGAAAGAAACCAAGGCCATTTGTAGCCAATTTCCAAATTAATTTCGATGCTTTATATTTAATGCAGGACACTAGATTACGTGTCTCAAAGCATTCACGTTGATTACGCGCTATATAAACATCACTGTGGGACACCAAGGAGCCAGCTGCTGCAGCACGTGCCGTATCAGTGGCTGCTGCTTCTGTTAAGATTTGATCCTGTGCGCTGCCAAAATGCAACAATAGCAGCAATAATAATGCCAAATAGGCGCAAATAGTCCAATGACTGAGCGACATTTAAACGAACTTTTACAACAATAAGAACAACAACAACGACAACGACAACGTTGACACTTTACGCGTTTTTATTCGTTTGCAGCTTATGGAGCACCGCACCGTTGGCTGAGTGAAACACAAATGGCAAGTAAAGGCGTTGAGCAACTCCTTTTATCACAAAGTGGCAACCGCAGTGACCGTGTTGCAATTGACGAGTTGATGTTAGATGCTGCATGTGGCATGCCACAATCAGCTAATGCTCATGCAGCATGCACAGCACCGGAATTGCAATTCCTGCAGCTTAACGCTACCAGCTGCTATCGTTGTCTATCGTTGTCGTCGCTATCATCGTTTCTAGTCGTCGTCGTTGTTGCAAGTGCGTTGCTTTCTGGGTCAGAGTCAGCAGCAAAAGCAAGTTTTGAACATTGCGATCATTGTACGATCGTTCAGCATCCAGCAGCCACCAGCCAAACAAGCAAATTGCCATCAATGTCTGGATTATGAGAAAAATAAAAAGACCAAGAGCAACAGCAAGAGCAAGCGTGTGACTGTGACTTTGACTTTGACTACAACTGAAAGCAAAAGCCACAAAACGCTAAAACTAAATGAAAGTGAATCCCGCAATATTAGTAGCTATAGCTAGAGTAGTAGCTATAGCAGAGTAGTAGCTATATATATCTGATAGCTAAAGTCGAAACGCCTTGGCGCCATTGTGGCCACAATGAACGCAGCTTGAACAAAGCTTGCGGCTGATGAGTCCAACTGTCGAAGCGGCGACTCACTTGTAAATGATACCAATCAGAATAAGTGCGAATGCATTTAACTGAGATTAATATATACACACACACACACACACACATACACAGACATATATATATTGATATTAATACACAAGCAGTAGCAAACAATGGCAACACACACACAGACAGTCAGTCAGTCACAGTGACAGACATATGTATATACACACTCTATGGAAATTGATGTGTACGTGCTGTCAGATTCAGCATATAATTTACATATTTGTACGAAAAAGTGTGCTGCGAATTGTTACGAATTATAACAGACGAAGAGCTACTGCTACTGCTGCTGCTTCAGCTTTGTCTCCTTAATATTGAAGAGCAAGTCCGAGTGTGCGAGCTCGAGTCCAGCTTAATTACAATGCATTGCAGATGTTGCACACGCGAAAGTTATTGCTCTTGTTGCCACTGTTACAATTGTGAGCTGTATGCCACATGCTACATGCTACATGTTGCTTGCTTGACAGCTCAACTGCTCTTGTTGTGGCTGCCACTGCTGCTGCCACAACTGTTGCATTATTGACCAGTGAAAGTAACAATTGCTGCACATATTTTTTTTTAATATTTTTTTTGCTCTAATATCTAACACATTCTCAGTCTGAACGTTCGTCCAACTGAACTTGAATTAATTACTTTAGCTACTGCTGGCGGCTACGGCAACTATGGCGGCTGTCTGCACCCGCCGTTAATAGACGTGGCGTAATCTTAATGCGAAAAAATAAAAAAAAAAAAATTGATTGACAAGAGTCATAAGCTGCATAGAATATAATGAGCAGCATACAGCATGTGGCATGCAGCATACTAACGAACTTATAAAATAAAGTATAGCAGCAACTGCTGCAGCTGCTGTGTAGAAAGTTTAGCTTAGCAATTGTTATTAATATTATTTTTAGTCAGCCAACTAAATATTTATTTCAGCCAATACTGATGATGATGATGATGATGATGATAATGATAATTGGCCACCCCAGATCAAAGTCAATTTTGATAGCTTGGCATATTCAATGCCAAAGACATCGAATGCCGAAAAAAAAAACAACTTTTACGAAGAGCCTGGAGATGCCATCGATTAAGCAAATTAAAGTCGAGAGGATAATGCACAGGCTTCGTTCACCGGATAGACTATTTATTATATTGACTATTTCCGTCGACTTCACGACGACAGACTGTTGCCACAGGTAGACAGTGCACAGCGCACAGAGCAAAGACTCGGTCAATGGCTATAAAAAAAAAAAGTGATTTTGGCCTAGGAGACAGTAGTGAAATTTGCTGCTAATGTGCGTTTAATTGGTTCAACTATTCAGCATAGTAATTAATACCAATTGACTGGGACAAAAAACTATTTCATTCATTACGAGAAACACGCACATTGAGTTTAAATTTCTTTTCAATGGATGCTCGTAAAATGCTACTATAAATCTAGTTGTCTCTTTTACACTAATGTTACATATAAAAAAAAAAACTGAATAAATATTACTGTAAATATTTTTTAGAAATTTTATGACTGTATTATTTTTTATTTATTTTTTTGAAATTTTATTACACTACATTTAAAAATTTTTTTTATAACGCAAACATTTGAAATTTTTCAGCAAGAAACTCTGCTTGGTTTGCAACTTTACTTACTTCACGTGCGTTACGTTTTACACAGCATTCGTCAAGTGTAGCAGCCCATGCTGTGGTTTATGTATTAGCTAACTTTAGTGTATACGCTCACCACTAAAATATATAAAATAGATGGCGCTGCAAATGCGTTTAGTGTAGACACACTAAGCAATATATATATTTTTCTCTTAGTAGTTTAAGCTCAATGATCTGTCATACTTGGCAGGAAAAACCAAAAAAAATTGTATGGCTTAAAACAGCTTTAGCCTAAACAATGAGGCTAAAACAATGATTAAAAGCTAGTCTAACTGTGTATATTGTAATTTTTGAATTGTTATTTATTAGATAAAGAGTGAATTTGCTTGGCGCGCAATTTGATTGTTATTGTTGTTGTTGTTGTGGCTTGATTGTTGCCACAGGTAACTGACCAGACACAAAGCAACCAAAACAGAGAGCCAAACAAACAAACAAGCAAAGCAAAGCAACCACCAGAACTAGGTTTAGAATGGAGCGTAACGCTTAGTTCCCGGACAACTTTCGACAATGCGAGTACGTAATGCGTTGCGATGCAAATACAAATCAAAGTTTCTATCGAAAATATAAATAATTTTTTTTATTTCTACAAAATTCATAAATATTAAATATGTTACAAAAAACAAAGTGCAAGTGTATGAAAAGTGTTAATAAATGAAAGTTTTTAATAAATTTAAAAATTATTTAAAATGAACCAAATAAAATGCACTTGTTCTTTTGCGTTAATACTACTGTGTATTTTGCTTGTTCTTAACGCTGTACGATGCGCACGTGGACGAGGGGTGGCAGAGGGAGAGGTGGGACAAGCGTTAATACAATTAAGTCACGGTAAGTTGAGCAACAAGCCAAAGTGAAATTATTTATTACAGAAATATGTATGTATGTGTGTGTGTGTGTGTGTGACAGTAATGCTTGTCGTATTACTATTATTCAGAGATACAGATATATATATATACATATATATGTAGTATGCTGATTAAAAAATATTTTCAGTTGTGGTCAAAAGTGGTTGGGGTGACCCTCGGCTAGTTGTTGGTACAAGCTATTTGACCTTTGGATTCATGCGTCAATGCCTTGGACATTAGCAGTGTATATACACTGAGAGAAATCAAAACAGATTTCGATATTGGTGCTTTAAGCAATTTTGAAAAATTGAAAATACTTAGGCAAATTTTTTGACATAGTAAAAAAAATATATAATATTTTTTATCGCAGTGTACAGTACCGAATTTTTTGGCTAAAAACAAAAAAAACAAAATCGTAAAGCATCAAAATGTAGGACAATCAATATAATTTACGAGTAATTGCAAGAAAACAATTGCTGGCAAATCCATGGTAAATCTATCCAGGTGCACAAATATGCGTTCAACTTAATTGCGCCACCAACACGCACACAAATTGGTCAACTTTGACATGGGTGTTATGTACTAATTTTTTTTTTTTTTGTTCTTTTGTTTTTTTTTATATACATTTTTTTTTTTTGGAGCTCACCCCAAGTGCTAATCGATAAAATGATTGTTGTCTAGTTGAACATTGTTGTTGTACGGTCATCATCATCATCATTGAGGGCAATAGCAAATCATAATAATGATTGGACTGAACTACTTTAAAGCTATTGAAATACCTTTCGGTTTTCCCACATTTCAATTCCTGTTTAGGCAAAAAACACTCAGCATAATTTATTAGCAGCTATTGCAGTCACTTTGCAATTGATCAAACAAACTTCAAAGGATATTAAAATAAATTTATATACATATATGCATGCATTGTGTGTGTGTGTGTGTGTGTGTGTATATGACAACCATATAAACATAATGCAAATGAATTTGTTACAATCTATCGCTAGAATTTAGCCACTGCGTTGGGTAGGTAACCAGTATTCATGATTTGTCGATAAATTCAGCGACAAATTGTGATTTGTCGTAGTCAAACTATATTCCACGCAAAGTATACTCTTTATACTATACTGTAAGGCTGCAAGTCTATTTTCTAATATTTTCCTATTAAATAAGAAATATACCCAAGTTTACCTACTATGGTAAACAACTTCCTCATTGTCTTACAAGTGTATGGCAAAGTAACTGCAGACTGTCTATAAAGTTTTTTTTAACCCAACGCCCACTGTTAATTGCTATAGTAACTATAAAACCACTGATAGGTTCAAGAAACTCCCAAAAATAACAAACAGCAAAAAGTAAACATTTTCAACTTTGATTGACATGCAATATTTTTTTTGATTTCAGATGATGATTTGGATGATGATTATCCAGAAATAAAGGATGAAGTACATTTGGAAGATTTCTTTTGGACTGGCTCGGGAGATGGTCCACCTGACTATCTAAAAAAGGTGCATACGGGTATAAGCAAGGGCAAGGATGTCATACTCAAAACAGAAACCGTTGTAGCCACTGTATATGTAGATGGTAACAATGTAAGTGGCAAATATCTTATAATACTTAACGATCTGATTAGATATAGCTTTTGTTTCTATTAGGAAATTGAGATACCAATCTGCCTGGATTGTCATCCTGACGATGGTGGTGGTAATTGGGATATGGGAATGCCAGGCATGCCACCATTGAATTATTCCTCAACAGATCGACGCTATTGGCTTTTAACCGTTATGTCTGGTTTCTATACTGCCAAAGATAATCCAATGCTTGAAGAAAAACTAGCACGACTATATCGCTTAGCATTCACTAGGTAAGAAATGGAATACTATAAGAATGATTCACTGATTAAAATAAAATTTACCCCTTTCCAGGCAACAGACTCGTCACTTGGGCATAAATGGAGCACAACAAATTGCAGACAGTTCAATAAATACAGCTCGAGACCGACGACAGCCAACGACGTACTTCTCATCATCGTCTACTACAACTAGGCCAATAACAACAACTTCGTGGCCGAGCAATGATGTGGAAATACTTGATATGGATGTGGATAGTGAACATCAAATCAAGACTGTTTTAGCGACAGGTGACAGCCCTGAATGGGCAAGTCATTGGGAAGAGTCAGGTGAATTGGCGCCAGTCAGTTCAACCATAGCAACAACAACAACATTAACAACAACACAAAATACTGAAGACTATAGCGCATATGTAACACTTATCCCATGGGAACTTATACAACAGAATGGCAGGTCAGAAAAGTTGCAGGAAATGCGTGAAGCTTTGTTAAGTCAACAACAGGAAGAAGTAGAGCAGCAACAACAGCAAGAAACACAGCCGCAAGCTATCTATAGGGATGAGAGAGTTAGGGTTGTCATACATAATATCACGCAAATCAGCGCATCGGATGTACAAAAGTGGAGCAATAACACTGCCAACAATGTTGAAGGATCTGATGCAAATGTTAACCTTAAATTGTAAGTGCCTGTAGTAGCAACAGTAGCGATAGACTCAGCTTAATGCCTTTTGATTTAGCAATGAACGTCCTGTGGCCAATCAGACGGAACTTATTTATACAGTGCTGGTTAATGGACGTCCTGTCTTGGCGACAACAGCTGCCAAAGATATGGAGCTAGTTAGCGAAACTGAAGCTGTAAATACACTAGGCAAAGCTATATATATGAAGTCGGAACGTAAGTAAAATCACAAAGATATATATATGCTGACTGATTGGAGACTATTTACAGCTTATATTAGGGAACCTACTGCAACTGCTTTGGCGCCAGTGCCACGCAGTGGACATGCGGGTTTCTTTAACTCAGTAAAGAATAATGTTGCTCTGGTAGTCATCAGCTCATTGGCGATACTGCTGTTAATGCTTCTGCTAGTTGCCATATTATTGCTGGGACGCACACGTGCTCGACAACGTGAGCTCAGTGCAGTCAACAGGTATGTCCAGGAAAACATTGAAGATAATCTATTCAATTTATATGTTTGCCTTGTAGAACTTCATCACGCAACGAACTTCTCTCGGAGGGACACTCAATGCGTCCCAATTCACAAGGCACATTGCTTGACAGCACTGTTGGTGGCTCTGCTAGTGCTGGCAATAGCAACAGAGATCAGAGTACGCATCGATCTCGTGATGTTGGCGTACAGAACTTTTCATATGAACGAGAGCCACGTATAAGTTTTCCTGCACCTCCTGCTGCTGAGGCACGTACACGTGAAAGAATTCGTCGCGATTCAATTTCTTCGACTGACAACACTTCCGACTCATCGGTTTATTGTCCTATTAATCCACCAAGTGCTGATGTGCAGCGTATACTTGACGAAAAAGCCGCACGTCTATTTGATGGTCATAAGCGCCGACGTCATCAGTACGATCGAGCAGAAGGAGGAGCACGTCATGAGGACACTATATACGCTTCGGTAGTATCGGAAAAGAAAACCGATAAGTCGCGACATAAGTCGAAGCGTCGCTATTTAAATGAAAATCGAGTTGGTTCATTGGAAACCAGCCCAGTGCAGGGTTCCCTAGCACAGAGTAACTCATCCACAGAGGAAGGTAACTCTCCAACGGCAATGCGTCGCAACTATGAGAACTTTCAGCGCAATGAAGCATACAATCCCCACAATAATTATCATCGCAACAAGTTGTTGCAACAACAAACAATTTTTACCGATAAGGATTTTCCGGAGGACGAAGCAATCGGTTCTCCACAAGCCATTAATAAAGAGATTATACGCTCTCGAGGTGTACATCCATCGGAGAAGTCTTCGGATACAGCCAGTGTTGGCTCCTTCCTTTCAATGGCTTCCGTACGCGCCTTTCCGAAGAGTACATTGCCAGAGCCTTTAAATCGTGTACTAGATCCCGTCTTTGTTACCTATTACGATAACGTGAATGCAGTGGCACCACAAGCTCCACAAGCTTCGAATCGTTCACTCAAGTCACACAAATCACTGAGCGTCAGTAAGGATAGTACCATAGCGACAATCGCCAACTTTCCCAGTCCAAAAGTACCACCACCTGTACGAAATGTTCGTTCGGCATCGCATAGCGATAATCCTGATCCAGGCTTTGTCGGTCCTGTCGTCTGGGAGCGTCACAAAAAACGTCTAGGCAGCGCTGACAACCAGGGTGAGGCGGGTAAACACAATAACAATGATGATGATGTTGATATTGATATTGATGATGATAATGATGTGCAAATTGGGGGATCATCACGTTACTAACTGGCAACTGTAGACCTTTTGCACACAACTAGTACAATAACTAAAACTAAAAGTAAAACTAAAACTAAAAGTAAAAGTAAAACCTTAACAAAGTAAAGTAAAAATGTAAAAATTAGTTAAATCAAATAGAGAACATAGCATCCATCCAATATCCACTTCCAGCCAGCTACACTTTCAAACAACAACTCTAGTCGAACTCGAACTCAACTCAACTCAACTTCCTCAAACAATCTTCCGCAGAGGCCCGGAACTATGCTGACTTTAGCCGCAGTCCCATGCACGATGCCTCAGCCATACGTAATCATTACGAGGGTCTCTTAGAGGGTGCCATGCAGATGTATGCCAGCCAGGATGATCTGCCCATGCCATTGCCCTCACGTGACTTTACGAACAAACGACGCACCACAAATCGTGAGCATCGCGGTTCTTCAGCTGGTTTGCCCAGGTAATTAACCAAAAAAAAAAAAAACCTTTAGTTCGAAGATATAAATAACTTTTGATATTCGTAGCTATCCTCCCAAGGCTTATAACACAGCCGAGCGACCTGCCACAGCGCAACCCGAGAAGACACCAAAATCAGCACAATCCACACAGCCGCCATCGCCCACGTACAGTGCTTGGGGCAGCAGCGTACATGGATCGCATTCACCTTTAGTGCGTCCATTGAGTGCTGGACATTTTCATCGTACCGAAACTATACTGGAAATATCAAGAGGAGCCATTGCTACGCCAGGACGGGATCGTAAATCAACTTCCCAGGCAGCATCAGCAGCTCCACTTATTGAAGCTATACAGAGCGAACTGCGAAAATTTAAGCAGCAGCAGGATTAATTTGCCTGCATAAAAGACATCTTCATAATACGCAACACATTTCAATTTCATAATAATAACAAAAAAAAAAAAGGCAATTTTATAAGCTAATCTTTTCAATTAAATTAGAATAAAAATTTTCACAAAAACAAATACAATTTTTCTCTAAATAAAATAAAATTTCTACGATTAAAATTTAGCAGTACCACTAGTTGCAGTTCTTTAAGCTAAAAAGCTAAAACTTTTTACTGTGAGTGAGCTTTCGAGCTTTATTTTAGATCTGACTAATATTCAGGCCACAACTGTCACTTCAACGTTGTGCTTTGCTATGCCATTACACTGGTGGCTAAAAAAAAGTAGTACAGTTTCTTTTCATGTTTTAGTTCGTTGTCAATTGTTCGTTATGCTTGATAGTATTATATAAATATCTAAAATTTCTAAAAATATAATTAAATATCATAACACAAAAATTAATTTTTCAATATAGAAAAAAACATATCCATTTAATATAAAATTACGATAAAAATTACAAATAAATTTTGTGTTCTGAGGCAAAAACGAACATGAATTTTATTTTTTTTTTGGTCAATTTTGCTGAGTATTCAAGAGTTATGGAAAAAGACTTCAGACCTCATTATTGGCATCCAAAACCTGACGTTTAATGTCCTCATAGGAAGGTATAGACTGTGTGAGGTAAGAGAAAGAAAAAAAAAAAAGTAACACAATTAATTAATCAATATTTATAGTAAAAGATTGAAATTAATGTTTGTGAGTTATTTGAATTGTGAATAGAATGTATTCGAAAAGCTTGATTATACTCACGCGGAGTTTTTTTTTTGTTTTTTTTTTTGTCAACAGAGCAGTAGCGGTGGTTTTAGTATTATTAAGTGAGCAACAAGCAACAACGATTATGAGTAGCAACAACAATATGGACGATTATATAAATCAACTCAATAAGGCGATTAATATGATTCATTAAATTGCGTTCAATTTATTATGAAATTAGTTCAAACAGGCGTCGATCTACTAACCTGCCAGTAGTTGTCCTGCCAGTTGGGGAACATGCGTTTGAATGAGCGTGGCTCTTGACCCTGGGCGACACGCACAATGCTTACAGTTTCCATTGAGCGAGCGGTGGGTTCATATTTAACGTAGCGCTAGAAAAATAAAAAAGGGAAGATAATTAGTTAAATAAGAAATGGAAATGAAGCACAGTGTATATCAAATCGTTTAAGTAAAGAAAGTTCCTTAAAAAAACTAAAATAAGTCCTGGATTTATAGCGGAAACCAAAACAGGGACAGGACTCGGAAGTGTATATGCATCAACTCACCTTCGCCATACTCAGAATCTTGCTATTCTCCTCAGCAGTGGCACCAGATCCCACCCACATGTAGATCTCATCACCGGCATCCAAGAGCATAACATCATCCATATCGAGATCCTCCTGTTCATATTGGGCAACTTCCTCAATCTTAGCACGACCAGTGCGTGTCAGACGGCAATGGAAAAGACGTGGTTCCAACAATGGAGCCGAACGTTCCTCCAGACTGCGATCGTATTGTCCCTCACCGTGCAATTCCTCCCAGAATTCTTGTGGTTCGGCACCCTCGTCAATCACTTCAATCTCAGCATCATCCCAATATGTGGCAAAGCGATCCTTGGCCGCCTGCTTCTCAAAACTGGATGCACCCAGACCATGCCAAATGTACACCTTGTGCGTCTTAGTGCAAGCCAAAGCAAAGGCATCACCAGAAGCCAAAGATGAGCTATCGGCAGGCACTTCACTAGCATGGATATCACTTTCGACTGTTCCACGAATACGGAAAAGTTGGGAAGAGATCGGCAGAGCAGTGTAAGAGGACAGAAGTTGTCCCTTGAAGATCTTATAGAAATGACGTGGTTCATGACCCTGCACAGTGCGCACCAACAGAGCATTTAATTCCACAGCCAAAGCTAAGCCATCGTCAAAAGCACGCTCCTTAATTGCTGGTGTTGCCTTAGCTCCTTGCCAGACATACACAATGGTGCCGGTTTCGCCATTGTTAGCCTCATAGTTATAGGTCAACACATAAGAGCCGAAACCAAGCAGTGGCAGCTTCTCCTCGAAAGGCACAGTATTGCGGAGCACCTCGAAGCTGCCCGGTTTGCTGACATATTGTGTAATCTCCTTGATGGAATTCTGGCCATGATCAGGCATAAAGCCAATAGCACGTCCACCGCTCAACTTCAACTTCTCAACAACAGCATCAATTTCATCAATATCGATCGACTCATCGGAGCCCATGTTCAATGCAGAGCGAATAAGACGAGTGTGTGCCATGCCAGAATCGCGCCATGTATCGAAGTATTGCTTAAATGGAGCAGACTCAGCACCCTCAACAATGCGATGTATCTGTGTCCAGGCTGGATATTTCTTAGTACGCAAGAACTCTTGCGCCTTAGCCATGGCATCAGATTTCTCCTTAGGTGTAGCACCACGTCCAACCCATACGAAAATGCCAGAGCCAGTATCCAAGATGAAGCAATCACGTGTATCAAGCATAGCCTGGCGCAAAGGTTTCTGGGCAATAGTGTCCACCTGTAGTTTACCACTAGCATCGGACACTTTATAGAGTGTCACTGCAGCAGCATCAGTACGCTCAAAGGCGCCATCCTCATCGGCAGTTGATTCCTCAGGCACTTGATCGGCTGAACCGGATCCCAAAATTTCAAAGAATTGTTGTTTATCCATATCCGTGCTGAATTCATCAACAATTTGTACACGAGCACGTCCATTGTGATCCTGATCTCTTATTTGATTTGCTGCACTAATTGCCTTTAGTTTCTCTACACGCTTGGCTTGTGCTCCGACATAGACATAGATATCATTGCCAGCATCCAGAATGAAGCAATCGCCTTTGTTCATCGAAGATACCGATAGGTTGACTTGACGCACACGCACATTACGCTTGCCCTTAACCTGGAATAGACGTTTCTCGCCCTGAGCGTTTGTTTCAACATGCTTGAATCCGGTGCCAACGCCGCCTTGTTCATAGCGTACGCCTACAAATTTACCAATCAAATTTAATCATTGAATTTTTATGTGATTAACAAGTTGTTTACCATTCTTGAAGTACCCCAGGAACAGCTGCGACTCATGATCCTGCACCTCACGATGTTGCACAGGTCCACCATTAAGTATATCATCCAATTGCACAGTCAAAATAGCAGCAGCGCCAGCCTCATCGGTAGAAGTTTCTGATCCCAACCAGAAATGCACATCCCATGAGAGTTTCTTGTCTTTGGGATTTTCAATGGTCTATAAATAGATGAGAATTAAGTATTAAAAAAAAAAAATAAATTGTAAAACATCTCAGAAAAATGTTCTCAGAATTTCTTGGAAATTTCAATTTTCTAGAAAAACATATCACAATTTCTTTTAGCAAAAGTTCCTAAATTAGAATCGTAAAAAAACAAAAACAAAATTAAGTTAAATATCCGACAAAATTTGCTGCATGTGTTCAATATTACCAAAAGCCAATTAAATTGTTTGTTTTAAACACATAATTAACTAAATTTGCAGAACAATTATTAATGATGCGTTAAATGGCAAACATAAACAGTAAAAATTGTGCAAAATATTTCGAAGAAATTGAAATTAACCTTGAAATTTGCAAATAATAAAAAAAAAAATAATTTTAAAAAATTTCAAGAAATTCTTGTAAAACTTTGAAATATTTTATACTTTAATTTAAGCATATAAAAATGTATTAAAATAGATTAAAATTGCGGTTAACTTGATATTAATTTATAAAAGTAAATTTAAAAATAAATAAATTAAAATAATCAACCACAATTTTTATATTATAAAAATTAATCATAAATTTTGTACTTACATTTAGTATAATAAATGAATCACCAGTGAAGAATTTTCCATAATTATTTTTGGGATATGGCACAGGCTCGAATTGCTGTCAAAGAAAAAAAAAAAAATTATTAAAAAACCGAAAAACATCAGATGAGAAATAATAAGCTTTAAATGTTCTATTGCTGAATCTGTCGAATCAAAATATTTACTCATGACAGTTAAAAGCATTTCTCTGCCACATTTATTGTTTAAATAAAAACAAAAAAAAAAGTAAATAATAGCATTGCATGTGCCATCAAGGAGCTAATAAATTTTGCTATTTCCCAGTTAATTAACAAAAAGCGAAAAAAAAAACCAGAAAGAAATGTTTAGACTTGATAGACAAATAGAAAAAAAAAAACATCTGGTCTACATATTGCGTGAGTTCAGCGACTAGAAACAGATATTGCCAACAATTCAAATGTTACTGCTCCTTTGCTTTTTTTTTGTACTATTTTGTTTTCTTTTGCTTACGTATGTGGCGCCGCACTGTGGTATCAACATAACTAAAAGTGATTAATATTCACCGCATCTATTTATAAATAATTAAGCGTAACTTTAATCTGCAAATCTTCAAGTAAATTTTTACAACTCAATTATTGTATAAAAAATAAACCTTTGATTTATGTTTTTTACTACTTATTTTTCTTTTTAATTTTTTTTACTGCTTGCATTTACTTTCTACCCCACAGTGCTAGGCCGCGTGGCACTTAAAGTTTTGCATGCCAAACTGGCAGACAGGGGTAGAAGATGCCACTGGGCACGGGGCGACTAACATCGGCAATGCCAACTGCTGGATGAGCAAAGCATTCGTGCGTGGGCGACGAACTTTCCCCCAAACGATGTAAACATGCATCAACTATTTATTTATAGTAGAAGTGCGCTCGCATCAAACTGAACAACGTAAATGTAAACGCGCAACAGACAAAAAAAAAAGTGAAATTATAAAAAGAATGACAAGATAATAAAACTTACTTCAATGCGCCAAATCTCAAGACCGGGACTGCGACCGGCATTGGCAAAAGCGGGATGCATAACGCGTCTGCCGGGTTGTTTACTATTACCAACAGATGGCTGGATCTGTCCGGTTTGGACAGGAAATGCGGGACGTGTATTAAAAGTGCCGGCTGAACAGAAACTGGTCGTAATTGCGATGAGCACAAATAAGCTGAAAAAAAAAAAAAAAAAACAAATTAAATGATACGAATATATGAATATATATATGTAAGAGTGCGAATTTATTTTTCGGGTTTTTACTTGTTTGTCTGTCTCAAAAGTAACTCGGCTTGAAATAGGTTGCAAATTGTACAACTATTTTCAACGCCTTGTACAGGCTATGACCTTCACATTGTATGCGTCATGAGTCATGACCATAAAAGGTCTAAAATAAATGAAAGCCAGATACTGTGAGACTAGACAAATAAATTTATCACACAAAATGCGTCAAATATGAAAATAATTAGATGAAACGTTTGTATTCTTAATAATTATTATTTGAACTTACATTTATGTATGTCTGATTAATGGGTTTTTATTTAATATGAACACGAACACACAAGGCGTATGATTAATATGAATTTCCCCAATACTATGGGAAAGATCTTACACTGCTCAAAAAAAACTAGAGCGATTTTCTTTAGTTAAAAACTAAACTGAACTGTTCACTTGCATTACCTGCAGATGACTGCTGCCAGCTGCCTGGCTGAGCTTCGCATTGCCATTTCGCTGGCTGTTGTTCTTCTTCTTCTTTGCGCTCTACGTTCGTCACACGCTGTCTTTCTCTCTCGCTCTCTCTCACTTACGCTTGCTGTTGTGTCGGCGTCGCTTTTGTTTATTGTTTAGTTTAATATCTTGAATTGTAGTATATAAGATATATATATACTCCAACTGTTCGTTTGTTAATTTGTTTGCCTTTTGTTTTTATCGTCCAGTTCAAACAGAGATGATTGCCCCGCCGTGAGAGCCGCCAATGCTGCCAAAAGAGAAAGAGAATCAACAAGTTATTAGCGCATTCATCAAGCTCATTTATACATATATGTTATGAGTATATACATATGTACATACATACATACATTGTATTATATACCCGCACAGTACTGACGAAAAGTTGTCGTATCGCGAAGTTCAAACAAACTTGTTTAAATTATGAGTAAACTATTTATCTTAAAGGGGTGCAAACAAAAAAATAAATAAAAATAGAAATACAACTGAATCACATTTGAAGTAGCATTTATATTTTGCTACCAATGCATAAAGCAAGAAAAAACTTTGATAAATTACTAAGAAGTTTACATTACACTTTGACACAATTTGTTAGCAATTAATCAAATTATCAAGTCATCAACTTGAACTTAATATAAATGAAACAAAACTTATCTGTAATTCAAACCTTGATCTATCAAAAGATACTTCTATATATCATAGTGTATGTAAATTATCAAAATTTGATCAAGTTATCACGTTATTTCACTATCGTGATTACCTTTAAACATATGTTATTTTTTTTTATATTTTGTTTTTTATGATTACATTATAGGTTTGGTTTTATGAAGCTGTAAATGAAATAAAGTCACGCATGTTTTCGCAAAAATAAAAAAAAAATAATCTTGTTATTTTTTTTTTAAGTAATTAGTTTTTCGAGGCATGGCAAACATGACAACGTATCATATATGATATTACGACAATGAAAGAGATAGTTATCAACGTCATGGCAAGCCCTTTTCTCTCTTCATTTTCATATTTGGGTCATAAGCAAAAATCAGAGAAATAAAAAAAAAAATAAAAATGCTAAAAATAAAAAACTTAATTTATGATTTTAAACAAAAAAACAACTTGAAATAATATTCCGTAAAACTTTCTGTGCCAATTTTCAAGTTCGACAACATTCGATACTCAATGTGTGTTTGGAATTTAAAATACGAATCTCATTATAAACTACTTGAAGACTGAGTACTGAGTACTGAGAACTGTCGCCTGACAATTGACAATTAAAAACGAAAAACTGTTGAATTGTAGTCTACGCACGAGCTTGAAACAATGCGTCAACCTATAGATCATCATCATTATCATCATCATCGATCACAATTATTAGCTTGTTCAATGGGAACAAAAGATTCATAAAAAATACATTTAGACTGACAAAAAAAAACAAAAAAAAAAAAAACTTAACTTGTTAATACATAAATAAATATTTACAACAAAAAAAACAAATGTCAAAGAGACTGATGACAGTAAGAATAGGAAAGAACTTTAAAGTACTTAACGCAACTTTGTTTGAATATGTAATTAAATCTATGTTAAAATATTAATTAGTCAACAATTTTGTTATACGTTACGGCAACTGACGTATAGAAGCTGTACAAATTCAAGTTGTATATAAACAAAAGACATTTTCAAAGCTAATGATCTATTAAAAAAAACAAAACAAAAAAAAAAAACAAAACAAAATAAAAATAAAAAAAAAAATTATGCAATATTAGTCTAAAAAATGAGAATATTTACTTTATTTATTTAATGAGTTTGTAATTATAAAAAAAAATTTAAAAATTTTTTTTTTATATTTTGAAATATATTTGAGAATAAAAGAAAAATAATCTTTAAATCTCAATTTAATGAATGAAAATACTACAAAAAAAAAAGAAATAAAATCGTAAAATTCGCTTTAATTGAATGCGTAATAAAATTAATAGCTATATATATGTATATATATATATATATATATATATATATATATATATATAAACAAGTTTAATATAATTGCTTTTGCTATAGTTAAGAACTTGTAATTGTTCAGCAAAAAAAAATTATAAAACAAGATAACAAAATGATCTACAGTGTGTCGAAGATGTGATACACTTGTTTTTAGCTAAAAATTCAAATTTTTCACCGTTTATTGTTATAGTTTCTATATGCAATAGTCGTACGATTTTGACTAAAATTTATCTGAAATTTTTATATCTTCACTAACTTCAAATGCTGTAAGTTTTTAACTGCAAAGTTTAACAAACAAAAAAAATTTTTCATACAAAAATTTAAATTTTTGATCTATAGTTTCTATAGAACTCCCTAGGTTACGTGACAAATCTCTGACCAAAATACATATACTCTTACAAATAGTATAAAATATAACATATTATTATTTCATTAAATTTAATTTTATAGTTTTTAATATATGAAAAGAAACAAGAAATAAAAATTTGATATTTAAAATGCAAAAATTAGCTAAGAAATAATAGATGGAAAAAAAAATTTTGGCGGAAATAGAGATTAAAATAAAGTTCAAATTTTCGAAAGCAAGAGGTCAAAGGAACTTTTCAAAAATTAAGTAAATATACTAATATAATCAAATGCAAAAATTATAAATTATAGTTTGAAGACTATACAAAAAGCATTTTGCAAATGTTCACTTTTATTTTATAAACAATGAAAACTCTTAAAAGAAGATTTATTTTTTTTATATTTATATATATATAGAAATGACAACACTTTAATATATACTACACACTGCTCACTAAATTATATACATGCAATATATATATATATATATATATATATAAACTTATTCCAATTCTATCAAGAACACTTAAAGCCTGAAGGTTGTAACCCGGCGATAGACTAAGCTCAAAACATTTGATAAGCTTAATCAATATTAGATTCAATTATACAAATATGGGACTGCAAAGTATATTGATTATAGCACAATTATAGTATATATATTTTTTTTATTTTATTTGTCAATGTTCCACAACATTTATAGTAGTTGAGCAATTGATGGTCTTACATAAGATATCAAAATTGTTTATAAAGCATTTAATTGATATCTGGCACCTAATAAATTTTGATTCAATTGTAAACAGAGAGAAAACACACACACACACATATATATACAACTATACACTGGACTTTAAAAGGTAAACACACACACACACACACACAGAGAGAGAAACACTCACTGTATGCAAATTATCAATACACTTACGTTATGCAGCTTCAGATTATTTTGCAGAAGAAATTTTATATTTTAAGTTTGACTTGTGATCTCGACGACGCCGCTTGAGAAACTGAATGTTTTGACTCAAGCGTCGATGGCTTTATAATAGGCCGCTCAATTGTCTAGCCGAAGTCTTAGTGATCTCTCTCGCTCTCGATTTTCGCTGCTGTCGGCTCGTTTTCGTATGCTGCTACTCTTTCTATACATATGCAGATGAGCTGATAAGAGTGAAGAGCGCGCGATTCGAGCACGGACTCGGACTCGAACTCAGCTATTTGGCGATAAGTGTCTCAGAAATTTGTATAAAAAGTACCATGAAATGAAACAAAGCTGTAAACAAAATTAAAATCAAAATCAAATGAAAACAATTTCATTTCTTCTGAGAAATGAGGTTAAAAGTTCTACGGCATGTTTTACAATTGAAATTGTCGATTTTATTTTCCGTGAAAAGAAAAGTCAAAAGTTATGCATATAGTGTATGAATATATATATATATCGAGCATATCCATTTAATAGTCTGCTGCTGTATTGGATAAATAATCCCGTCGCCCAATATTCGATGCTTGTTTGCTTTGCACAGCCTCCAATTTGGGACACTCGGTGATCCGATGACCCAAACCACCACAATAACTGCAACCATGTGAATCTCCCAAATCCAAATGTTGATGTTCCGCCTCGGGTGCCAGTTCGTCCAAGAAATCAGGCACTTCTTGTTTAGCCTCCAGCAGTAAATGTTTTAAATCAAGCAACACTGATTGCTCTGTAATTTTATTTATTAGCGTTGTGGCTAAGCCTTTGGTATTTGATCTTCCTGTACGACCAATACGATGCACATAATTCTCAATATCATCGGGCATATCATAATTAATCACATGCTGTACATTTGGAAAATCAAGACCTTTGGATGCAACATCTGTTGCGACTAGTACATCTTTTTTACCAATGCGATAGGCATCGACGGCACGTGAACGTTCTTCCTGATCCTTGCCACCATGTATAGCTACCGCTTCGACACCCTTTAATAGCAAATACTCATGTATACAATCCACATCTTGTTTCTTCTCAGCGAATATTAGCACTGGTGGCGCAGTCTTTTGTAAACAGTCCAGCAAATAGACAACTTTAGCTTCCTGTTTTACATACTCCACTTGTTGTGTTACATTCATGGAGGCGGCACCGGCACGTCCTACATTTATGGTTACAGGTTTGACAAGTGCCGAGCGTGCAAAGTTTTGTATCTTTTTTGGCATTGTCGCCGAGAAGAGCAATGTCTGTCGCTGGCCCTTGAAGAAGGAGAATATAGTACGCACATCCTCTTCGAAACCCATGTCAATCATACGATCTGCTTCGTCCATACACAAATATCTACACATATCCAATGTGAGAATCTTCTTGTCCAGCATATCCATGAGTCGACCGGGTGTGGCAACAACTATATGTACGCCACGTGATATCACATCGAGTGCCTCGCTAACGGGTAGTCCACCCATAGCTAGGCAGGAACGTATTTCAGGCATGCCGCACATCTGCAGATGTTTGCTATAATGTTGTATAATCTCATGCGTCTGTTTGGCCAATTCACGCGATGGGCAGATAATCAAACCATATGGACCTTCGTTGCGCTCAAAGGGTAATCGAAACTCTTGCTCTAGAGCAAACATAACAATGGGCAGTACAAAGACCAAAGTCTTGCCAGAACCGGTAAATGCAATGCCAATGAGATCTCGGCCAGAAAGCACTGTAGGCAGACCCTGCACTTGAATGGGTGTTGGTTTCTTTATACCTTTAGCCGCCAGACCATTGAGTATAGCTTTATGGAATTTCATTTCACGAAAACTTCGTATGGGCGGACTTGGATCTTCTCCCTCAACTAGAATTCTAAGTTGATCTCGTATCGCCTGACGTTCTTCCTCAGACATAGCTTGTATATATCGCGGTGGTCGCCATGACGTTTTTATTGGATCCTCGTATTGTATGCCTTTGGCCAATTCAGCCACGCCCATCAAAGCCTTTTGTTGTGCTATACTTTCCATAATTTTCTCCTCTTCACGTAACTGTTTCTCTACAGCACTTAATTTTTTCGCCTCAGCAATTTTCTTTAGCTCTGTATGTTGATCTAATAAACTAATATTGTATTTGCGTCCCCATGTCTCGGCATCCTGTGCACCAGATGCAGCATCATCATTTTCATTTTCACTGGAGGCTTCTGGTTGTGTTGTTTCTGTTGCCAGTTGAACGATGCGTCCTAATTTTACCATGTGTTGTTTCTTACGTTCTTTGACCGGCACATAGGGTACATAATTATCATCCTGTTCTTCATCATCGGATGATTTTGAATCACGTCTATAACGTTTAATTGGTGGCGTCATCTTTTTTATCTTATTTATTAATTATATTTAATTATTTATTTGTTTGTTTACATCCAAACGTTTACTATGCTTCAGCGTTGCCACCTGTTAGTATACGCTTATCGAACTTTTCAAAATACCAATTCGGCGATATGCATATATCGATATTTTCAACATCATGTTCATCACTAGTTCAGTTTATTTTTTCAGTCGTTCTCAAAAATATTTCGTGTGATGCGATTAGATTTTTCGTTTATTTTTATAGAACTATAGTGCTGCATTTGCTTTTAATAATTTTATAATAAAAAAAGAAACAATTTAGGCATCATCATGTCTATGTCAAAGACAACAAATACGTATAATCGTCAGAATTGGGAAGACGCTGAATTTCCCATACTGTGTCAAACGTGTCTGGGCGACAATCCATACGTGCGCATGATAAAAGAAAGATTTGGCAAAGAATGCAAAATTTGTACACGACCATTTACAATATTTCGTTGGTGTCCCGGCGCCAGAATGCGTTTCAAGAAGACCGAAGTGTGTCAAACATGTGCGCGTCTGAAAAACGTTTGTCAAACATGTCTCTTGGATCTGGAATATGGTCTGCCAATTCAGGTGCGCGATGCAGCGCTGAAGGTGGCCGATAATATGCCACAGAGTGATGTGAACAAAGAATATTATATACAGAATATCGATGCACAGCTTCAGGATGGCGATGGCACTGAAGCAGCTGGCGCCGTCGGTCGTTCACTGGCGGCCAATGAAATGTTGTCCAAGCTGGCACGCACAGCACCATATTATAAGAGAAATAGGCCGCACATTTGTTCGTTCTGGGTTAAGGGTGAATGTAAACGTGGTGAAGAGTGTCCCTATCGCCACGACAAGCCCAATGAACCAGATGATCCATTATGCGAACAAAATATTAAGGATCGTTATTATGGACGCAACGATCCAGTGGCTGAAAAGATAATGAAACGTGCTGCCTCATTGCCCACATTGGAGCCACCTGAGGATCGCAATATAACTACATTATATGTAGGCAATTTGCCTGAAGAAATAACCGAACCAGAGATACGTGATCAATTCTATCAATATGGTGAAATACGTTCAATTGCACTTGTGCCGCGCCAGCAATGCTCCTTTGTGCAGTACACGAAACGTAGTGCTGCCGAACTGGCAGCCGAACGTACATTCAATAAGCTGGTAATGCAGGGACGCAAGGTTAGCATCAAATGGGCGCATTCGCAGGCCAAACAGACGGCCGTTAAGACAGATCGACGTTATGATGTTGCCAGCATACCGCCGCCAAGTGCTAAACCCAATGATTACTTT
Source organism: Zaprionus obscuricornis (assembly GCA_037044475.1). Lineage (NCBI taxonomy): Eukaryota > Metazoa > Arthropoda > Insecta > Diptera > Drosophilidae > Zaprionus > Zaprionus obscuricornis. Next base: position 27,425 of record JBAMBR010002035.1, read on the forward strand.
AATCTACGTCAAGAGCAAATTAATGTTATGCCCGCTGGCATGAAACTGCATCAATTGCCAACAAATTTGGTGCCAGCAGCCGCTTATCAAATGTATGCTCAACCTAGCTATGCGGCGCCATACAGCAGCAGCACGGCAGATGGTGCATCTGGTTCGGGTGGAACAGCAACAACAAGTACCTCAGCAACTGGTGTGAATCTTGAATCCATACCACCGCCGCCTGGTCAAATGCCTTATCCAAGTCAGGATGCAAGTCGCATGGGTGCCGTCAAGAAATGACATACAAAAAATGTTGAAAAAAATTGTTAAGACACAAGAAAAAAAAGTAAAGAGAAAAAATAAAATATTTTTTTATAATTGAAAAAAAAATAAAATAAAGTAGTGGAAAATCAAGCGTAAACTCATTATAAACCATAGTTAGAATAACTACAATAAAAAATAAACTAATTGCGGTTCAAGTATTTATTATGTAAATTTCGTAAAAAAAAAAAAAATAAACAAGAAACATTTGTAAATCAAGTTTTTGCTAGCAATAAAACTAGACTTTTTTTTCAAATATAATTTACAAATTGTATATTACTTTGTTCGGAATCAGAATTATATATATAATATATATTTAATTAATACAAAAAAAAGAAAGATTAGTTCTCTGAGGCAGACACATAAAAATAAAAATATATTTGCATTACGAATTACACTTGTTGCCTAACTAAAAGCTTAATCACAGATATTAAAAAAACATATTTGCTACATATAAATTTTTTTTTTTTATAGATTTATATTAACTAATCGGACAAAATAACGCTACGCATGCGTTGCAATTTTCGTTGTTCCCGATGCGCTTTTTGTCGCTCAATAAAATGTGCGCGCAACGCTGCAAAATCAATGCCACTTTTATATTCCAGCGAATTGCGTTCGTCACTAAAAAAATTGCAATATATTATTAAAATGTTTATAAGAAAATATAAAAAAAAAAAGAATTTACATTGTTTCCTGTCCCCAATAGTTGGGCACACATTGCAAACGATTGCGTAGCGTATCAAATGCTTCGGTCTGTGGCAGTAGCATAAGTATGCCAAAAAGCGCATGTGCCAAATACTGTGCATCGGCGCAATTGTTTGATTTGGACACAAGTGTTAGACGTAATGCAGCGAATATTGGTGACTCTATAAGCTGCACCAATTTATCCAATTCGCCAAGCAATTCCAATGTTATTTCAACATCAGCACTAAAAAAATTAAAATAAATTTTTATAATTATTTTTTTTTTAATTATAGAAAATTGCAATGTTTATACTTACAATAAAATAACCAACTCAGAGACATGCTGATAGCATTGTGCTAGCAGGCATAAGGATAATGTTGATACAGGACAATGTACCCAACTCTTGTAGAGACATTGAAATAAATCTGCTGACTTTTCATTCGATATATTACGCAAGCTGGTGCGCAGCTCAAATAATTCTGTTGATGTAAGCAATATAATATTCAGCAGACGCACAATTGTCGATGCAAACTTTAAATTGATGGAATCCTCAGCAATGATCTCGGCAAATGTGCGATAAATATATTCGGCATTCAAAAGTACACAAAGTTTTCTACCCAAAAAAAAATGAAAAGAGTTTGTCATTAAATTTATAAAGAAAAAAATGTAAATCAATGTTTAACCTTATAATAAGACTAGCTCTATTTTCCAATATCAGTTTCTCTTCACTGAAAAGATTCAATAAGCTCAACAGAAATTTGCGATAATGCGTTTTATTAAAATCATCAATTTCTGTAAAAAAAAATAAATAAAATTAATTAGAAAATTATTTGTAATTAAAATCTTGATAATTTTTTTTTACCTTTCGAATCTTGCGAATTAATAATTTCTGCCAGCACACATAAACTTTGTAGCACAACCTCATCGGAATTATCAGCCAATGTTAATAGCAAATTATTATTAAGATTCATTGAATGTGCTGCCATTTCATTAGGGAAATTTGTAAAGAGATGATGAATCCATTTCAACACAGCAATTTTGGTATGCATAGAATTATGTGTTAGATATTGTGATAACACTTCCATAATGGAACGTAAATCAATTTTGGCAACATTTTGTGTTTTCAATTCCTTGGATGAAACTAATTGCATCATTGAATTATTTACCGATACGGCGCATTCCTTGATGCCTTTTTTTTCAAAATTAGAGAGAAAATTAATTAAAGGATCATCTCTATGAATACTATGAATACTTACTGCGTTTCGATTCGACATTATACTCTAGGCATGGCAGTATAGCTGTAAAAATGCCACTGGCATAGGGTAATACATTTGGTCCAAAGATCTGCACAAATTCCCGTATCCAGGAAATTGCAATAGATTTTATAAGCTCATTTAAGGATTGTGCATGTGTTATAAGCGTATTGATTGTATCCTCCATGCGCACTGATGATGAATCATTGCGTATGGATTTTAAAAATTGACTGATTGTATTCTCGCACATGCGTTGTATTTCCGGCGTATTATCCTCAAGCATGACAAAGAGACCATCAAGTATTTCGGTTAAATAATTAACCATATTAATATCGGGTACAGCATTCAATATTGATATCCATGAGATTACATATTGTCTTGCAAATGCATTTTTCACATACATACGCTCCCTGAGTAAGGGTATAAATGCTTCCAGATTAAAGGTTTCATACGATTCAGTAACAATATCCTATTAATATAATTAATTAATATTCTTTTATTATTATTAAACAAACTTAAGCCAAACCTTTAGTAAACGATCCAAGAGTTCGCTGCCATCTTTTACCATTTGATCAGAGTCTGTGACCAAACGTGAGAGTGCAGCAAACATCTCTGGGAAGAAGGGTATTATTGCCGATCGTGCTACTTTCACCACATTGTATAGAGATTCGCAGGCAAAATAACGTACACGTAAATCCGGATCGGATAAACAGTTCATAATTGGCGTTACAAGCTCACTTACATACTTATCTGAATCCTAAGAGCAACAAACAAAGATAAGAGAATGTAATAAATATAAAGAAATTTGTTATATTTCAAATTCATTACAACAATAGTTCGTTTGTATGCAATGAGGTAAGAAACACCCCTCATTCATTCTAATGGCACTGTGACTAACGCTCAATACACTCTCTCTCCCTTACTCACCTTGCCAAGCCTAAGCCCGTTGCCGCTAGACCAATGAGAGCTCCTTTACGACGATTGGCATCGCGTGATGTCGCATAATCATTAGAAAGCACCTCGATCAGCTTACGAATTTGCACCGAGTTATTCTTGTTGTTAAACTCAATGACCATTCTATACAGATAAAAAAAAAATGTAATACATATATGTAAATATGTAAATAAATACATGAATTTCTCATTGAAAATGAGCCGCAGGTGGGCGTTTTATTATTTAC
>JBAMBR010002036.1:0-21042 GCA_037044475.1 Zaprionus obscuricornis
ACAAACAAAGCAAATTAAAAGCATTGATTCAAGCGACTGGTTGGAGAAAAAAATGAAATGAATCATAGATCTTGAAGTAAATGTATATGAATAGCATATGGGATATACTAATGGAAATTCCCTAGACAGTTTACATTATATTTGACTTTGAGAAATTTGCAAAATGTTTTTGCGATGTGCATATACATAGACATATACATAGACATTTATATAGACATATTGCGGTACTCAATCAATTGATACGCTATAAATCACATTTGCATAGAAAATCGCGCACTTTGAAATCGATACTTTCAAAGGAGAACAATAGAAATTTCGGGGCATTAAAAGAAACCCAAAGGAGAAACAAAATTCAACCGTCATTCCATTGGGATTGAAACGATTAGCGAAGCAATTGAATAAAATACAAGCATATAAGTATATAAATAATCAGAGAAAATAAGCTAATGTACTTTCCCCTCCCTCTCTCACTCTTACTCTCTCTTCCCTCTCCAACAGGATTTGCGATAAGTGAAGCATAGATAAGAATTTGTTTTGTTGTTTTTGCATGGGCCTTTTGTTATTTTGTTGTTGTTTTTTTTTGCATTAATGAAACGTTTTGCAAAATGTGTATATTTTGCAGTGGTTGTAATGCAACCTGAGCCCATAGAGATTTCGCATCAGATTCAGATTCAGTTTTTAAGATTTTTTTAGCATTAGATTCAGTTTCCACCCTTGGAATATGAGAATACAGCTGCCTGGCAGTCAATTTGAATAAATTCACTTTTCAAGGTCAGTGGGTAAAACAAGTCGCAACATGCAAAAATTTAAAGCATTGCGCACCCCATTGCAAAAAAAAAAAACAAAGAGAATGAGAAACAAAAACAAAGCAAGTCATTTTTTTTGCATGACAAATAACACTAAGTTAAATAAGACATGGAAATACCCTGTAAAATATTTCTTTCAGTTTTATATAGCGCCAAATTTTAATAACTAATTTTTAAGACAGAAAATTTGCTGATAAAATATTTTAAAATTTTTTTTTTAAATAAAAAAAGAAGCAAAGAAAATATTTAAAAATTTTTTTTATTCTTATTTTTATTTTTTTTTTTATTTTTTTTTTAATATATTTTTTTGCGCCAAATTAATATTTGTGGCAAAAACGCTGCAAATAATATATTTTTATTAATTTTTTTTATTTTATTTATTTTTATATTTTTATTTTTGCATGAGATTTTCTACGAATTTTCTGCAAATTTTTTATAAATATTTAGTTCCTAAAAAATACAAAAATTTTAATATATAGCGTATAGCGGCTACTACCCAAGTTTTTTAAGCATTTAAGCTTGGCATAAGCCACCCTAGTGTTACTACTGCCTAGGGTTGTGTTTATTTTTGTTGTTGTTGCTTAGAGACTTGAAGCGGAAATGGTCAGAAATAGGACAAAAATGAAAAAAATAAAAAAAAAACTTGACATGTGGCCAGAACGCGTTTTGCTAAAAATTTGCATACGCACATTGGCAAATTACACACACACACACACAGTGTCGACAGACGACAGTTCAGGAGGCAGTAGCAGTAGCAGCATCAGTAAGTAGTAACAGGATCTAACATAGAGTAGCAAGACATCCCGCTGTCAGCTGCTGGTCATGCCGTAAGTGACGCACGCGCCATGTGCCAAAGCTAACAAGTTGCAAAGGCAACTGTACAACATCAAGGCTATAAGTATGAGGCGATAAGGGATGCCAACCATATATAGAGACAATTTAATACATATATGTTGCATATAACTTGCAATGAGCATAACTTTTGCCTCAGCGCCCACTCAAATATTTATGGCAAATTTTGTTGCCCGTCGCACTAAATTAAAATTCAATAAATCATCATTTGTTTAGAGAACATGAACTTCAAGAACTTGCAACGATTGCACATTGTCTATTCCGCCCTCTCTTTCCCATACCATACTCTTACTCGTACCCCCCCATATGCTGCCTCTCTTTCTCTCTCTATGTATTTCACACTCCTACTTTCGATTTGCCGCTTCACTTGTCTGAGACTGAGACTAAAGTTGATCGAAATTTCATTAGTGTCTGCAAATTTTCTGATTTTTTTTCTTCTGTTTTTTTTTTGCTTTTGTTTTTGTTTTTCTTTAACTTTGGCATTTAGTTTTTCGCAATTATCCTTTTGCGATTTGCTGCATCCTGTATCTATCCGGCAAAACTTTCAACTGCAAAAAAAAAAACTTTTTACGCTTTTGCTATTTTTCCGCTACGTTCCGTTATTCTTAACTATTAATGTTTTTTTTTTTTTGTTTTTTTTTCTTTTAATTTTTTTTATAAGATTTGAACTTGAAACTTGTATCTGGCGAAAACAAATCGGATACGAAAAACTCTTTAAATAAATTTTGCAGTAATTTTATTTAATAAATGTTTATAACTTGCAGCATCATGTGAGCAGCGCAGCTTTAATTTCAACAGTTTTTCAATAATTTTTTTTTTTTTTTGTGCATTTTACGAGCGCCGCAAGTCAAATGCAAACGCGAAACTCGAATACAATTTTCGGGCCGTCTAATTAATTTTTGCGTGTCGTCAACGACTTTGTCGACTTGCAGCTAATTGTTATTGTTTTAACTACCGACAACGACGTTCACTTGCCGCCCCTTCCCCCTCTGCATACACCTCGAACAGTTCCCCTGTATAAAATTGTTGCTTTCGTCAATTTTCTCGGGCAGTTTTGTGGTTTCAAATTTTACCAGCAGCAGCCCAGACACAATAGACTCCTGTATGCTGCCTTTCTCTTTTTCTTTCTCTCTCTCTCTCCTTTCTCTCTCTCTCTCACTCTGTTTCCTGTTGCTTCCTTGAAGGTTGGGAGTTGTGTGTGCAGCAAGGCGAAAATTTGTGCTATAAACATAAAAATTAACGACAGCCACAAGTTGTAAAAGACAAAGGCAACTCTCGCTTAGACACGTTGCATAGTCTGCACTACTTCTTTCTCTCTCTCTCTCTCTCTCTCTCTCTCTTTTACTCCGTCGTTTGGTCAACATTAAAATCTGTTTTTATGTGCCGACCACACCTACCAAATGCACGTACGTGCCTTCCTCTACGTCGGCTGATTAAAAATCAACAGGAAATGCGAAATGAGCGGAAGTGAAAGCAGGAAACGCTTGAATTTTTCGGCAAATATTCAATATGAGTATCATTTGTCTATAAATATCGGTTACTATAGATATACATATATATCGATAATTAATTAAAAATCGATTATACATATATAACATTTGAAAGCAGCAGCTGCAGCTGCTTAGCTGCAAATTTACTTCAATTTCAGCTCATTTGTAGAGCTTGAATGCTTCACTTCCTTCGCTAGCATAAGCCGATTAGCAACGCCTCGCCAACTGCAAGACAATCGCTCGACAAAATAAAAAAAAAGTATGCTACACAGCATTGTTACGATTTACCACAATGACGCAGCTTGCACAGCTAGTGCTACGGAGCCGAAAGCCGTAGCAGAAACTAGCAGCTGAAGCTGAAGCTGAAGCTGGACCATAGACAGAGTCTGTGCAATATAAAGTGGCTGAATGACAGCGCGATTAACTCGCTGTAAGCCATAAACGTTGCAAGTGCACAACATCCTCAACACTTCCTCTAATTCCATTTCCCTCTGCCCTGTATAACACTAACTTGTCCAACTCCATCTTGCCCGACTTCTGCACTTAATCATTCTCCATTCTCCGACCGTACACTAATTTTGTATGCATGAGCTGAAATGAAGAGCATTGCACAAAAAAAAAAAAAAATATATTTTTAAATTGTTGGCAAGTGGGCGTCTCTTTGGGGGCGTATACGAGTATACATTGCAAAAAAAAAAATACGCTGAAACGCCTCAACGTTCTACACAGGCAAACGTTGGCACTTAAAAAATCAAGTCAACATTGCTCTGCCAGACACTGGAAACATTTTAATCCATATTTCTTGCCGCCTGGCAGACAATTTCAAAGATAATAGCATTTTTTTTTTTTACCAGCCAGCCAAGGATTACCACAAAGTTATCCGTATAGCACATCTGGTAGTTGCAGCATATAGCATAGTCCTGCAACATACCGAACGTTGTCCTGCAGCCGAGACAAGTTATTGCAATTGCTGAGGCGACAGCAATTCGCGCCCTTTTTGCGTTGACATGACCCAAAATTATCATCATTTTGGCTATAAAATTCACTATGCACACAGACTGTAAAACGATAGAGAAAGAAGATAAAACAACTAACAGCCTAGAGCTATTACTTAGGTAACATTACTAAATCTAAATAACAAAATGCTTAAGTTTTTTTTTTTATTAAAAATCTAAATTTAATTTTCTTTCAATTATTATTCTTATTGTAGTTGCTAACTAACTGAAATTTTGGACAATTAATAGAGAATTTCGACTTTCGAGCTAGGAAGCGAGAACGAGATTTTGACGATTACCAGGCACTCTAAGATTGGCAAACAAATTTCTCGGCACTTACCTCTTGTAGCTCAAAATAAAAATTGAAAACAAAATAAAAATTAAAAATAAAATAAAAACAAGTAAGAAAGCTATAGTTGAGTACGCTCTACTATATAATACTCTGTACCCAAAGATATATTATATAGAACTGTACGCTATAGAGACGCCTCTTAACTTTTGGAATTTGAAATGTGTATAACTTCCATGTTAATTATCCGATCTGCACACATATTCCAGAAAACTTCAAAATTCAGTCCTGTAGCTTGACTGGGTGTGGGTGCTGTGGTGTGTTTATAATGGTTTTTTATCGATTTTTGAGGCGGTGGGGGGCGTGGTTAAATTCCAAAAAAAACTTGATCTGCCTGCAAATACTACAAACACTTTGCAAAAAAAATGAAGTCTCTAGCTCTTATAGTCTCCGAGATCTGTGTGTTCATACGGACGTACAGACGCAGACGGACATGCTCCAATCGACTCGGCTGTTGATCCTGAGTCAGAATATATATACTTTATGGGGTCGGCCACGCCTCCTAATGGGTGTTACATACATTTGCTGCTGTCACTAAGCCAATATACTTTTGGTACCCAATGGGCACCGAGTATAATAAAATATGCTAATATGCATGGCTTTTATTATCAGACTTCAAAATTATACTGTCAAGCCCAATGGTTTATAATCTTGCAAGCATAAATATAATATTCTGATAATCTGAATTCGACAAATATCAATTTAAGAAATTGTGTTTCTATTATTTTTTCCATGACTGTATATGATATTGCGTTGCGAACTCCGAACTAATTGTAATCGCCGGCAATGACATACCCTGTAATTTGTATTTTGCATGCATTATAATATGTTTCTCTTAATGTGAGTCAATGAAATATTGAATGAATAATCTTTTAAGCGATTATATTATTCATAAATATATTGATAATTTTATTGCGTTTGTAATATGTCGGAATCACAGAGCTCAGTCATATTTGAGCAGTGAATGTGAATACATAATGATTTGGAGTATATTTATCGGGTTTTTTTTGTTGCAAGCTCATGCAAAGCATAAAAATGAATGTTGGTCAAATAATATTTTAGGCATTTGTACTACGTTAAGCACTTGTGAACAGATTGGATCGTTTTCAATAAAGTCTAAAGAACAATGTAATGAGCCTGAATTATATTGTTGCATAAAGCTTGTATATAGAAATCTAGAAAAATTTCCCAAAGATTGCGGTAACACTCCAATACATATAGTGCCACAAATTATAGGTGGAGATATAGTTAGACCGGATGAATATAGTTGGTTAGCTAGCTTACAATACGGTCATAAGAATAAATTTGGAATCTGTGGTGGTTCTGTTATTAACTCGCGTTACGTACTAACCGCAGCACATTGTGTTTCTGGAGAAGTTGTTATGAATATGGGAGGAGTGTAAGTATAATATTTAATATTTAATATTTATATATGTAAATCGTAAAATTTCATTATTTCTTTGTTTTGATATTGAATTTTATTTTCTTAAATAAACTTAAGTCTTGAATTTTTTGTACTTTACAGAACCAGCGTTCGACTCGGAAAATTTAATCGAAGAATCCTTTGCGATTATGGCGCACACGGTTGTAACAGTTATCAAAACTATAATGTTGAGAAGATAATAGTTCATGAGAATTTTCATGAATCTCAATATGGACATTTATATAATGATATAGCATTACTTCGTCTGGATAGATTTATACAATTTGATAGCAAAATGAAACCGATTTGTCTACCCTTCGGTAGATTTAATGTAACGGAACCCACTGTCGACAGCCCTTTAATAGTGGCTGGCTGGGGATATCCAGAAAATAATATATACGATCCGGCTAAAAGATCCGCACTGGTCCCATTATGGAATCAAAGTCGTTGCATCGATCAATATAGAAATGAAGCGCATCTATGTGCCGGCAAGCATGGTAAACAATTCTGTGATGGAGATTCTGGCGGTCCATTGATGTACGAATTTGAGGAAAGTCGTATGGTTCTCGAGGGTCTGGTATCATACAGCAGAGTGGATTGCAATTTACCAAATTTTCCAGGTGTTTATACACGAATACGAAGCTATAAAACTTGGCTGCAGAATAATATTAAAATGGATGAATAATATGTTGTGAAACTATTATCCAGAATTATTAGATTAATTATTATTAAAATATTTTTGCATTGTTTAGAAAATCTTCATGTAAATATTTCTTCGTGCATCTGATATGCAGCACAGCACTACGAAGATTTCATAATCTTAACTCTTAATGCAGATGCTCAGCATAAGAATAATTATTCTTTATTTCGTTCATCACGCTTCCTTCTGTGCTTTATAAACTGATGTTTAACACTAATATACCCCTAGATCTATTTCTAAAAAAATAAGATTTTAATTAAAGCTGACTGCGATAATTGAAATATTCACAGAGTTAGTAAAATTTTGTCATTTGTCATGATTAGAACATGAATTGGATTATAATTTTCGGACTTTTTATATTGTTGCTGCAATCAGTACGTTGCAATAACAGCTGTATATATAATTATCAAATAGGTTTCTGTGCCACAGAATATCAATGTATGCGAATGCATTTACATGTGCCGCAGAATACAACGCAATGTAAAAATCGAAAGAAATATTGTTGCATAAAATTTGAAAGTGATGATAAGGAAATCTTTCCAATTGATTGTGGAAAATCTCCAATTTATGCACAACCACATATAATAGGTGGTGTAATAATACGGCCCGATGAGTACAGCTGGTTGGTCAGTCTGCAGTATGGTGACGAGAATATATATGGAGTCTGCGGTGGATCAGTAATACACTCACGTTTCATACTCACAGCTGCTCATTGTGTTTTGGGAGATAATGTTGATAGTATCGGAGGCGTGTAAGTGAAGAAATAAAAATCTCTTATATAGTAAAATATTTGATCTTCAACAGTGTTAAAATAAAAATATTTATTTTTTTTATAGCACCAGCGTTCGTATTGGAAAATTGAATAAAAAAGGCGCCTGTGATTATGGCACAATGCAATGCAATGCTTATTATATCTATAATGTTGACAAAATCATAGTACATGAAAATTTTGGTTCATCTCCATTGGGACATTTATACAATGATATAGCACTACTTCATCTAGACAGAGCTATACAATTTGACAGTAAGATAAAACCGATTTGTCTGCCCTTCGGTAGATTTAATGTAACGGAGCCCGCTGTCGACAGTCCGTTAATTGTGGCTGGCTGGGGATACCCGGAAAATAATATTTACAATCCAGCCAAACGTTCCACACTTGTCCCATTATGGAATCAAAATCTATGTTTGGATAAATATAGAAATGAATCATATCTTTGTGCAGGCAAACCTGGTAAACAATTCTGCGATGGAGATTCTGGGGGTCCCCTGATGTACGAGTTTGAGGCGAGTCGTATGGTTCTTGTAGGAATTGTATCTTACAGTAAATCAGATTGCAATGATAATACTTATCCCGGTGTTTACACACGTATACGTAGCTATGAAACTTGGATTAAAAATAATATACGTAAAATGCTAGTTTAAAGGTTATCGTACTCCGCGGCTGCAATTTCGGATTAAATAGAATAGCTTCTGATTATTTATTTCGCTTTTAATACACAAAATTATAATATGATTATCAAAAAAATTTGTATACAAATAATGTATAATTACTGCGTGCTGCTTTTTCCAGAATTATTAGAATTGAATAAAAGTCCCCAAAATTATGATAATGCTTGGAGAAGTGTTGATATTTGGGATGTAAATAAACTTGAGTTTGACTATATTTGTAGCGATGATCGTACGGATGATACACGATAGCACAACAAATAGTACTTTGCCGGAAATATTTTTATAATAATTCTGATATGCAGATTCCTGTAGCTTATTGGTGTAAGCCATACATATGTATGCTTCCTGTAGACATCCTACTCAGGAGTGAATTATAACAAGTAAGAAAGCTATATTCGAGTATGCTCGAGTATATAATACTCGGTGCCCAAAGTACATGTATATAGAGACGACTCACAAATTTTGGTATTTGAAATGTGTATAACTTCCATGTTCATTATCCGATATGTACCAAATTTTTACACATATTCCAGATAAACATATTCTAACTTGTAGCTTGTCTGGGTGTGGGTGCTGTGCTGTGTTCAAAATGGTTTTTATCGATTTTTGGATGCGGTGGGGGGCGTGGTAAAAATCCAAAATAAACTTGATCTGCCTGCAACTTATACAAACACTTTGCCAAAAAAAATGATGTCTCTAGCTCTTATAGTCTCCGAGATCTGTGTGTTCATACGGACGGTCAGACGGACAGACGGACATGGTCCAATCGACTCGGCTGTTGATCCTGAGTCAGAATATATATACTTTATGGGGTCGGCCACGCCCTTTTATGGGTGTTACATACATTTGCTCCTGTCACTAACCCAATATACTCTTGGTACCCAATGGGTGCACCGAGTATAAAAATCCCAATCATTCGGGAGTCTACGCTCGACTACGAAGCTATGAAAATTATACTGCGAAATTATACTTAAGTAATCGCATATGAGGTTAAAATGTCAACAAAAATATTTGTATTCCACATTATTCGCAATATTCATTATAAATATATAATATTATTTATATATATGTATATGTTATATAACACTTCATATTGTTATTGTGTTTGTTTCTCCAACAAAATATTCGTTTGAATGCAAATGCAAATAAGTCATTAGTCTCACTCCTATGGCTGGGCATTCGATTTTGCAGACATAGTTTAAAATGCCGGAAGCGAGAATTTCAATTAATTTCCACTCAATGAAATAGGCAACGGTTTTGGCTACTCATTGAATATGCAACACTTGGCAACAGCAGACAGACGTCCAAAATATACATACACATACATATAGTGGCTGCAATATTATTGTAGCTGGACACCCGTTCGGACTCATCTATGAATTTACCTCATGCCAAGCAGACTTTCCAAATTGATTGAAAATTCACCATGCGATATGAAACAAAATATTCAAGTTAATGCTTTGCTTTGCTTTGACTATCGAAACTTTGTACAGCATTATGATAGCATTGCAACTCTGTACAATGAACTCTACAGAATTGTATAGACCAGAGGTATTGGTGAAGGTGTATTGCAAGGTTTTTGAATGGGGAAAAAACTGTCCCCGTAACAAAGGCCGCGCGCCATGACGGCGGCACGTAGCAAAAACTTTATGAAAGAAGATAAGAAGATTTACTTAAAGTTTCAAGCTAAAGTCGAGGAAGAATTCCCGACGTGCCGCTGTCTGCATACGCGATGCCAGGCGGCACGTCATAGATAACAACAATCAAATCGAAATGTACATACATATATTTGTAGGGTTTCTATAGTGTAAGGTGGGCGTGGTCTATGACCTGCTGAAAACTGCAGTATGTGCAATGCTCGTGTACATTTGATAATTAGAAATACAGCTGATTAGCAGCATGCAACTTGCAGCAGTTAATAAGGAAAGCAGACACTGTCTATGCACTATACAAAATTTTAATTAATTTATTAAAAAAATATTTTATTTATTTTTAAATTGCAAAGAAAAAATTGAATATGAAAAAAATTAAGTAAAAGCACATAAAAAAATTAAATTGAAATAAAATAGAAAATTTTATAAAAATAATTGCAATATTTTCAAGTCGTCTTTTTTTTTTTTTTTGTACAACTATACAAACATTTTGTACTGTATATAAAAACGACATTTGTTTTCGTCGTGCAAGTGTAACATGAATCGAAGCGGGGCATCGGGTAAAAAGTGACACGTAAATGCAATCAACCTGCGCTCACGTAGCGATATCGAAGCCTTCACCAACACTAATACGTTGAGAACCTGTCACATTCCCCTAGAGCTGAGACCAAAATATTTTTGCAAAACGTGTAGGATACGTTGTTGCCTGGCAAACTCTGTCTGTCTGTCTAGCTGTCTCTTTGTCTGTCTCTCTATCTATATGTCTTTCTATTTGAAGTGGATTAATCAGCGCAATAGCAAATGACGTTGTCTGTCGGGGGTCGCGGTCTCGGTCGCGGTTACGACTGTGAACAGTCTCATAGACTGTAGGGTGGGGTATGGGAGCTTAGGCTATCTATGTTTTTGAGACATTGACTACTTAGTACATTGGCACGTATCGACTGAAAGCATTTCGTGTGGTTTCAAATACGACATTTCATTCGTAAATCAAATAATAATAATAATATTATAGTATAATAGTGCATTAAGCATATAAATAGAACTAGAATTTATCAAATTTATCATGACAATTATAAGTCAAGGAATTTCTTCTATTTTTTTTAGCTAATTGTTATGTAAATTCTAGTGACTTTTCTGATTAGAAATTTAACATAAGTTGTATATAGAATTTCAATAAATTATTTGTAGTTACTTATCTAACTGTCCGAATACTTTTGTCACTAACTGTACGGCTTGTTAGGCATCTAAATTTAACAGCAGCAGTTTTGCAGTGAAGCGCATCAAATCAAAATAATTGCCAACGAAATGCGTATAAAATCCGTTGGGGCCGCTTATCGGCACGCCTGCAATGCGATTTTAATAACATTTTTAGAGATATTGCGACGTTAAGGATGCCCGCAGGATACCACAAAATAAGTATAACAGGGGAAATATACAATGTTTATATTGGAAAAGACATCAAACATCTAAAAACGGTAAGTTATCAATGCTCGTGCTACATGCAGTGCGACAACACAGTGTATAGAGAGAGAGAGAGAGCTAAGAGAAAAAAATAATAAAGAAAACTTGGCAATTGTCTCGACCGACAGTGCAAAAGATCCGCACTGACATTAAGTCAAATAATAAAAGATTTTAACTCGAAATTTGATGGTTGTTTTTATTTGTGTGGCATTGCGGCGGGCAAATAAAAACAAAAACCGACATGAAACACACGACAACACACAAGCAACATGACAAAAGGCAATAGGTAAATGTGCGGGGCACAAACACCTTGAAGCGCTTTAATTTTTATGAATGCCAAGGATCACTTTCTCTCTCAGTCTGACAATGGCAATGTACTGTGCGCAAAATTTATGCAATTAGAAATTGATATTATACAATTTTGATGTGTTGCCAGGCCACGCGTTTCACAGTCATGTCTGTCATAAAAAGTGTCTCATGTCTTATGTCTCATGTCTCATGACTTGTGACTCTCTCTCTCTACTGAGTCATGTGGCAATTGCATTTTTATGCTATAATTTGCATTTTTATGGCAATACAGCAGCCAGAGGGTACAGGCAGCAGTACAGGCAACAGGGGGACATCTTATGACCTTTTCAATATTTTAGTACACATTTTTTTTTTTGTTTTCTTGAGCAATTGTTATAATATTATAACAATGGCAACAATTTGTTTCTTCCCATTAATATTATTTTATTAATCATTTAATCCTTAGTAGCAGAAGCCTGCACTGCTCAACGAACATTGATAAGCATCCCCAAGACGTGAGAATTATACAGCTGCAGTGCGAGACTAAATTCCAAATCGAAAGTCGCCAATATTCTCAAAGTTTAATGTTGAAATTCCTTATCTCTGGCACTGCCACTGGCCACGACCACCTCAGGGGTCTTAGCTAAAGATACAAAGTCATTACAACGTGGCACATTCATAATTAAAATATTTACGAAAATCGACAAGCAAAATCCTTCGAGCTTGGAGTATACAATGCCAGGCTAAGGCTCAAGTGCAGTGAGCGTAAAAAGAGTTTTATTAATTAGGCAAAAAACAATAATTTAGGTAAATATTCCAGAGTCTACGACTTTGTCTACGACTGTGTTATACTCTCTGCAACATTTAAAAAATAAAAAAAATATATAAAAAAAATTATATTGAAAATATTTAAAAAATAATTAGAAAATATTAAGAAAAATCTTTTCAAAATTTGTCATAATAATATAATATAAATTACCTCACTGTAAGGCAAAATATTCCCCCTGAAAAATTAGCATGCAAAACTTATGTGCCTTAAACCAACAAAAACCTAATACTCAATCTTATAGAGTGTCCTGCATCCCTGTAATGTCTCCCTCCACTGCCAGGACTAATTACAAATTCAGGAAAATGCGCGTTAAAAAAATAATAAAACAATTTTCCCAAAAGCAGGGTTGACTTCAGGAAGAAAATTGAAACAAATCTAATAAATGGAACCAAAAATGTGCGTACATCAAGACGACAAGAAAGAGATGGGGAAACAATTTTGGGCATAGGCTAAGTGCACAAATCGAACTTTCACTTACAGTTTTTTTTTTATATTTCTTTTCATTCGCGGACTGCTTACAAAGGCAGCACACGTAATGAGATGCTGTACCGGAAACGGATACGGATACGGTAAGCCGTGGACCCCTTTGCATTGGCGACGCTGCCAGGAGAGAAAAAAAAAAAAAGAAAACGAAAATTTGCATAATTTGCTGGAAACCGTTTTCATTATTTTCCATTTGCATTTTGTCTGCATTTCAAGTAAGTTTTCCACTCGTTTTCTTCTTCCTCCTCTATTTTTTTTTTGTTTTTTATGCTAGCATATTTTTTGGGCTGCAATTAAACGTGTAATTACTCGACTGTTTAAAAATGCGAAACGTTGAAGCTCTACTCCCCTTCCGGGTATTTTTTTTTGCTGCCCAATTTTCGTAGAGTCTCTTGAGTTTTTCTTTTAATTTGTTGTTGTAGGCAACAGAACGTAGTCGTCCGTTTACGGAAGTTTTTAACTTGTTTTCATTTGATTTTAGGTATTTATCATGGTCTGAGTTATTAGCGCCCCCACGTTTTCATTCTATTGTTTACTTTACTTTTTTTTTTTTTTTTGGTTGTTGTGACATTTGTCAAGTGCTATGTGCACTGTACACATTAAATTGGTAGCCACTGTTAGTATGCTGGGCGGGGAAGTTAATTTGTGGCTCAAGGCAACAAGAAGTGAAAGAGAAATTGAAGGGGAAATATCAAGGATGATATTAAAGCTTATTTTATATCATTAAAATTGCCAAAGCCAAAGCGCACTCGACACTAATCTCTTCAAATGGCGGATATCGCATATCGATAAGTTGAAGAGGGAAGGGGAAGCGGAATGTAAAGGAATCTTCCGGCAATATTAGTCTAGTCTAGTTGCAATAAGTTGCCAGGGACAAGCAAAAAAAGTCAATGGACAGGCAGCACTTAAGGACACTAAAGATACGCGAAAAACATCAGACAAAATGTCTGCAAATAACAAGAGAAAGAAATCTTAACAAAAAAAAAGAGAAACAACAACAAGAACAACAACAACAACAAGAAAAATAATGAAACAAAGCAAAAACGGAAACTACAAAAGCAACGATATAATAAAAATGATTTCCTTAAAGCATCGCTGCTGCTGCTGCTGCTGCTGCTGCCAGCGGAAAAGTGAAATTGGCAATGAGCTAAAGGAAACTCTATTAGCGTTTGACTAGACAAAGGAACCAAAAGTCCTTTTTGCTGCCTTTTGCTGCCTTTGCCTGAATAGTTTTATGATGTTTATAGCATGTGACAAGAAGAGTGAATATAACTATAGTATAGTACTTTGTGGATATGGCAGGATATGGCCATCAGTTGATTTTTATATCCAAATAAAAGAGATAGAGAGAGAGAGAGAGAGAGAGAGACTGAGAGAGAGAGCAACTATTTTTATATGCTTCTTCTACAAATTTAGATATTTTGCTCATTTGCGATATACTAATGACCGACGCGACGTATATTTAATGTGCAACTTTGATGTGGCAAGTAGCAAATAGCAAATAACAAGTGGCAAATGGCAAGTGGCAAATGGCAAATGGCAAGTGGCAAGTGGCAAGTGCATTATGAGTTTGAGGGTGGCAAAAGGCAATTTAGTTGAACAATTTATGTCTACATTTAAGCTTATCAGAACAAATGGTTAGCTAAACTTTGCTAGGCATTAGAATTTTGATAGTGCTCGCTAAATTTGCTAAGACTTATGCAGTCGAGTCGCGATAATTCGTATCCCGTTAATTCGAAATTCTCAATAATTCGTGAACATTTCTGTTCCTTTGTAAAGAAATTCAATAAATAATTTGAAAATAATTTGAAATACTTCATAATTCGTAAAAAATTTTGATCCCCGTGCCATTTCGAATTATCGAGACTCGACTGTAATTCGAAATACTCCAGAATTCGTAAAAAATTTTGATCCCCGTGCCATTTCGAATTATCGAGACTCGACTGTAATTTGAAATACTTCATAATTCGTAAAAAAAAATATGATCCCCGTGCCATTTCGAATTATCGAAGACTCGACTATATTTCAGTTATAACAATTGTCTAACGGCAGTTCTAGCAAATATATTTGCATTACATATAGTCAAAACTGAGTATTAACCAAAACTTTCATAACTCTATGTCGTAGTTCCTGACGCTTCAAACTATGCTACTAAGCATAGTGCAAGCTAATTTTTGCTTAGACTAAAACTTGATTTATACGATAGTGAAAGCTGCTTGTTATACTCGGGGCCCCATTGGGTACCAAGAGTATATTGGCTTAGTGACAGCAGCAAATGTATGTAACACCCATAAGGAGGCGTGGCCGACCCCATAAAGTATATATATTCTGACTCAGGATCAACAGCCGAATCGATTGGAGCATGTCCGTCTGTCCGTCTGTAGTCCGTATAAACACACAGATCTCGAAGACTATAAGAGCTAGAGACTTCATTTCTTTTGCAAAGTGCTTGTAGTATTTGCAGGCAGATCAAGTTTATTTTGGATTTTTGCCACGCCCCCCACCGCCTCCAAAAATCGATAAAAAGCATTTTGAACACACCACAGCACCCACACCCAGTCAAGCTACAGGACTGAATTTTGGTACAAAGTTAGAATATGATTCTCTGGAAGTTGTGTAAAAATTTGGTACAGATCGGATAATTATGGAACATTCCAAAAGTTGAGAGGCGTTTCTATAGCGCGTACGCTTGCCTGCGATTCTCACCTCATACACGACGGCAACATTTACTTAGTGTTTTTTTCTTTTTCACACTTGTAAAGAGTTGGGCACCGAGTATTATATAGTCGAGCATACTCGACTATAGCTTTCTTACTTGTTTCTCTAAACAATAAGATTTTCTACTACTATAAAACATTTGAAGTCTTTCATGCAGCTTTTAACTATGCAGCTGAAATTACATGGGAAAAATGCTAAGGATTAGACACGCGAATGTCTTGTAATTGGCTTTAAAGTTGCTCGTGACTCGTGTCAAACTTTTTAAGCACATGTCATGTGTGTGTGTGTGTGGAATGTGTGTGTGTCGAGTGTGTGTGTGTCGAGTGTGTGTGTTTATGTTTGTATGTGGTTACGACACGCTAAGCTTAGTAGCGAGTGTTTGCTGCTTTATCATGGCTTTCAGTTTTCTTACTCTTGTTGCAAGTATCAACTTTTTTTTGCATACTCATCCCTTGTGAGTCTTTCGACTATGTGTGTGTGTGTGTGTGTGTGTGTGTGGTTATGCTGCAAGTGAAGGAGTCGTAAATCTTTTGGCCCAAAACATTGAGCGAATTGTATGTCGCGTCTGTCTGCATCATAAATCATATGCACTCAAGTATCTAGAGAGAGAGATAGAGAGCGAAAATGAGAGAGAGATAGAGAAAGCCAACGTGCCATGTTGATAGATACCAAGTATCTCATACATATATCTGTGTATCTGAACTTTTGTATCTTTTATTCACATATGTATCTATGAGTACATCGCACTCTGCGTTGTAAGTAAAGCAAATTTCTGCATTTTTACGCTTTGACATGTGAATTGCTTTTGGGAAAAGTCGAGTTCGAGTTCGAGTTTGAGCTCAAGCTCAAGCATCAGCATCAGCTCCAGCGCAACATGAGCGTATCCTAACAGTAATTACAATTTGATTCACCGTAGAATCTTTTGAATACAAAGAAGTTTTCTTAGCTTCCTTCTTTTTTTCATACTATTAAATGGGGAATATTTCTTTGGAGTTAAAAGAAAATTTGGCAAAAATTCTTAAAGTTTTTCCAGAATTTTTCCAGAAGTTTCTATTGCAAGATAATTGAAAATAAATATTAATTTTAATATAAATATTTCTGGAATACATAGGAAAACACTTTCATTTAAGCTGCCCCAAAAAATTTCACTTTATTCTTATATTTTTCTTTTCTTTTATTGTTTCGGATTATAAATGTTGAAGGGAAACCAATCAAAATATGACAAAACTAACAACAATAACGCTAAGTTCCTGCTCCACAACGCAATTAAACCCTTTGCTGCAGCGGTACAGAGAAATGGGGGGAGGGGGAAAAGCAATCACAGCAAATCATGACTGTTGGCTGGCGGCGAAAACTATCAGAAGTTTATATCGCTAGTGTCGCACCCAGGAGACGAGTTTTGATGGGTTGATGAGCTACGGAGCGAACAGGACTGACAGCGGACTGCCAATTAACAGTTAGATGTTTGTACAAAATAATTGGGTTGCGTGACACGAGAATAACGTGAATAACGTAAGAACAACGGGCAGGACCAGGAAATGGTCTGCGCTAAATAGTAAACAAATAGTGGCAAGAGTGAGAGAGAGAGAGAGGAAGAAAGACTAACGCTGGCAGCAGTACAACTATTTAAAACAAACAGACAAACAGACAGACGCCTGGCATATAGCGTACTATATATATAATTATAGAGTTATATCTTATGGTGCCATAACATAACTATCCGCAGGACATGCGGCATAGGATGCGGGCGTTGCTAAAGTTATTAACGCGTGGCGTCGTGTGGCGTCAATCAATTTATGTGCCGCAAGGCATGTTTTGCATGCCACACCCTTCAAATATATATATTTTGTGCTTTGTTGTTTTTTGGGGCAAAAACAAGGGAAAACGTGTGTTGAAAGGATTACAAGAAGAACATTTTCTAAGGTTTCCAATGGTTAGTAGTGACAGGCGACTGACTGACTGGTCTTGAAATTTATGTTAATTTAATTGCAACACATTAAAATAGTTTCATGTGATGAAATCCTTTAAGGGTTCTGACAGATCTCTCTCCATCTCTCTCCATCTCTGTGTGTGTCTTAGAGTAATGTTTCCTGGTTAACCTATGCGATTGTTTGCCTTTTGCGGCTCTTTGGTTACCATTGACAAATATGTCTATGTCTATGTCTGTGAGTTTGTGTGTGTGTCAAACATCGTCTCAAACATTTTTAATTAAGTCCTGTAGCCTTCCTCCAAAGCTGTTGCCATTGACGTTACTCGTGCGCATTTTGTTTGCTCATGAGTTATGTATTAACATCATTATCGATAGTTTCACATTTGATATTCCTTGTCGCACCACAGTATATACAGAGCATACATGCAGCATACATGTAGCATACATCAAAGCCAGACACATATCAAGCTTAACGTAATCAAATTTAAATTAGAATTTACGCCTAAAGGCTTCAAGGATATATGATTTTAAGTGCTAACAAATTTTTGGCTGAAACTCAGAAATTGCTCAATTTTTACTAAGAATTTGAAAATTAGTATTATAAACATGGAAAATATAAATATAATTGCTAATATTAAAGTCGAAAGTAATAGAGTTTCCAAATTCCAAAAATCTTCCAAAAAAAATAAAGCTTCAATTTGCTTTAAATATAGAAAAAATTTGTAAAGGCAAAAATAGCGAGAAACTAGGTAAAATAAGAAAAGTAATTGCTCAGCGGAATGGAAAAATATCGTTTAAGTAGCGTAACTCGAATATTTGCGAATAAAGTCTTTCAAGGGAATTGTTCATAAGTCTCTCTCTCTCTCTCTCTCTCTCTCACTACAGTTTTTGGAATGCTTTTGGTAAATGTTTAATTCAATGAATGCGCAGTTTGTATTTATGGCCGAATCATGATGACAAATGTCAGATGTGGCCAAACACTTGAAATGAACAACACCCTATGCCTGACATATGACAAAGCAACCCTCCTATCACTCCTCCAACTACTACTATTACTACTCTAGAGTCGTTCAGGACTTGTTTTTGCAAATATTTTGTCAAGCTTAGGGAAAATAAAAGAAGAATATAATAATAAATATAGGAAATATTTATCGCTTTGCTCAGCACATTACACACCTAATTTCTATATTAGTTTTGTTATTGAGCTACACTTGACCAATGTCCGAGCGTGGTATATATCTATATATATTGCTAAAATTTGATTGAATTTTTGTCACGCCCAAAATACGGCACATTTATCAAGGCGATGTAGGGATCTCTCCTGGCATTCATTCTTATAGATTTCTATATCTATTTCGCCTCATTAAAGCTAGCCCTAACACTGCTACTTCCCTCTCCCTCTCTCTCTCTCTCTGTCTGTCTGTCTCTTTCTCTTAGTTTGTCTGCTTTGTTTTGCCTGCAAAGGGTTTAAAACTTAACAAATGTTTGCGATATGCGTGAATATAAGATGTCTGTCCCTGTGTCCCTGTGTCTATGTTTCTCTATCTATCAATATTGCTTACAGCTTGAACATTATTTAATCGTGCGTAAATAATATTTAGAAATTTTTCATTGGAAACTGCGTAGCATTAATAACAATAATAACATACATATCCCTGATACTATGCTGAAATTTACTATCAAAAGTTTTCATTGAAAAGCCATAAGCATGATTTACGATGCAAGCGGCACAGCTTACTGCTGTGGCAACTTGCTTGAAACTTGCTTGCAGCTGTTAATATTTTCCCTGCTGCAAGACAATTAGTGTGTCAATAAATCGCAAGAAAAAGCGAGTAGAAAAAACGCAGAAAGCATTAGCACCTCATTACAAAAACGTGTAGAAATCAGCGAGAGAAAAAATATAAAAAAAAAATAGCTGCGCTGGACACGCTATAAATTGTAAGTGGCGCAGGATTGGGGGGGGAGAAAAAGAGGAACAAATTTTATTGCTTTGAAATGTAATATCTTTGGTCGCTTGGTCGGTTGGTCGACAAGGCGCAACGCTGGCAACTCGAGCAACTCAAGCAACTTGGGCAACGCGGAGTGTTAACATGTAAACGCCGTCGCTAATCCGTAGATCTGCAGATCTAAGAGAAGAAATACGATAGAACGACGTTCTGCATTTAAAAGTCAATGTTGCGGCATGAGCGAAAAAAGCAAAAGGACTCGCATACAAGACTCTCTCTCTCTCACTCACTTTCTTGCTGTCTCTGTCTCTGGGGATTTTTTAACGTTTTGGTCGACAAGTTTATGTTTTATTTGAATTGTTGCTTTTACATTTGATTTGCATTTGAAGTGGCAGCAAAAGTAGCAAGCTGTCAAAAAGCGGCTTGATTTATGCAACATCGTGGCGCTATGCTAGCCGCAGCATGGAGCGACAGCAGCAGCAATGCTTAGAAATGCGTATAATTTATGCCAATTTAATTGAATGCGCGGCATATGAAACGATGCCTCCCCCTTCAATGAAATAGCCAGAATTCTCCAGAGACATGTCAAAAAACTAAACAAGCAACCGTCGCAAGACAATTGCCATTGACTGTAAAATTGAATATATTTATATAATATGAATTGTAAATTTAACAATTGTTCAAATTGTATTTGCTGCTCATTAAAATAAGCGCAAAGTTTCATTTTCACTTTTAACCTGCAAAACCACTTAAACACACACGACGCTTTCCCCAGTTTCCCCCCCCCTACCCCCCATACATGCCATATATTGCCGTTAGCCGCCATTTTGGTTAGCCACAACGTGCAACATAACACGTTAAAATTGAACGTGCAACATTGTCGCCTCATGGCCATAATTAAACTCATAATTTTATAATTTTGTAAATTATGTGCAGACATATGCAAATGTAGATAGCCTTGCAATTTGACTTGAAAAAACCCTTTTGCCTAGGTCTTATATATGTATGTATGTTAACGAGGGTTGTTCAAGCAGTAGGTTGTACTTTATGTATTGTCTCTGCAAAACATGCTGCTACTTTTAATTATTCACGTGAAATTACAAAAGATTAATTTCAATTAATATTTTTTATATTCTTGCAGGGAATGATTTAATTTTGGGTAAAATCGGAGAACTATATCTTATACTAGCTGTCATAGAAACGATCGGTTTGTTAAGCTATCTGGCTGAAACTTACATAATTTCAAAACGATTGGCAAAAAAAAACAATTTGGATTTTTAATAATTTTAATAAATCAATTTATAGGCATTTTTTATTAAATAAATATTTCTCATATTAATTTGATATAAATCGGACTACTATATCATATAGTCATAGTAATAATTGGCCGAAAATTGGGTTTTTTATGAAATCCGAAATGCTTCGAAATCTTCGACAAAGAAAATTTTATTCATATTTTTAATAAAGGAATTCACCGAATTTTTTTTTTTTTAATTATTTTTTTATTGTATATAAAATAATTTTGTATTATGAAAAAGACTTTAAATTTCCGTTACCATCAAAAGTGCAAGAAAAAAATGCAGATCATGCTTGTCAGAGCCAAATATGTGAAAATCAACTCATTTTCAGTGTGAAGTATCAGGTGAACAGAAGCTAAGAGCAAGAGGCAAG
>JBAMBR010002037.1:0-54340 GCA_037044475.1 Zaprionus obscuricornis
TATTTTTTCAAATATTTAAATAAAATTCTAAACAAAAATTTCAAAATTAAATGTAAAAAAAAAATAAATAAATAAAATAAAACAATATTAAATTCAAAATAAAACTTAAATTCGTCTAATGTAAATAAAATCTTAATGTTGAAGCATTAAAAAATAGAAAAAAATTCTAAGAATTTATAAATATTAATAAATCAAAAAAATAATATTAAGTAAATAAATTTAAATTTTTTTATTTTAGCTTAATTTTCACTGAATGCATTTATTTTAAATGTTTTACTTATACTAAAATTAAAATTAAAATTTTTTACAAAATTCACAAAATTTTGCTTGTTTTCCTACGTTACAGACGTAATTTGACACTGTATTTTAAGTAATATTGCAAACCTTATCTAAATCTCGCTTTGAAACATTGAAAAATCTATTTTTCCGACCTTATCTAAGTCTCGTTTCTAAGCCTTTAAGCCAACAAAACGCTTCTCATGTTATTTGAAAAATTTTGACTGCAAATTGAACTCAACGCGCTCAATTTTCCTTGTTGTTGATGTTGCTGTTGATTAGCAGGTCGAACTCATTGATTAGCCAAAATGTAGACAGCGCACAAAGAGAGAAAACTATTCAAAAAGTCCGACAATGTCTCTCTAATCCAAACACACAAAACCGCATTGGAAAAAACAACGTTGCGGATAAATGGCTGCACAGACACAGACAGACAAAGAGATATGACCAACAGCTAAATGGCAGCAAGAAAATGAGATTTGAGTATTGAGAGTATCGAGAGCATCGAGTGTATCGAGAGCATCGAGTGTATCGAGAATTGTACACGTAATGCGTCATTCGATGCGCCTAATGAGTACAAATCCCTGCGAATAATAACACAGACTCAGACACAAACACAAAGCAGAAAAAAAGGTGTGTTCACTCTAGCGAGTACATACTGTGTTTTTGTATGTTTACGTTCAGTGTCGCCAATGCAATTTGGCTATGAGAGATATGATCACACAAAAAAATTTTGTGTCTCCTAATTGAAGGAAAGAAAAAAAAAGTGCAATGCTTGTACCACTGTTCCGCTATTGCTTACTCTCTTCTACTACTGCCTGTGAATCTCTCATTGTCTTGCACAGTGTCTCTTTGTCTATGGGCCACACATGTCAGACCTAAACAAAAGATTAGGCAGCGCACAGCAGTGGATTTTTTTTTTGTTTTTGCAAGCAATGAAAACGACACGAACTGCAGTGGAAATTGGTGGAAATGGTTTGAGGATGTGCAAGGAATGACTGGAAGTCATTGACGTTGCTGTTGTCGCTGTCGATGTCTGGAACTGAAGCTGGAATTGAACCTATGCACGCGCGTTTTAATGGCTGCAAACAGCGTAGCAAAGCACAGGGCAACAGCAAAAACAATTGTCAACAGACGTGGGAAACGTGACCAACGAATTTTACGCACAATTTCACTTTATGCGGCGGCGAACCATCAGCGGAACAAAAGCGTTAAAAGCGACTGAGAAAGAGATAGCAATAGCAAAGAATGAGAGAATACCTGGAGTGCCATTCAATAGTGTCACTCTATATATATATATAGATGTGTGTGTGTGTGTATATATCTGCACAGTCGTGCCATATTTATTGTTTAGCATTGCCTCCTGCTGACCACGTCAACTCCTACACTTTATGCTGCTCTTGCTCTTCATCTTTCTCTACCATTTCTTATACATATGCTGACCAGTCGCCGTTGTTGTCCGGGAAAAAATCCAATTAGGCGTCGCATGTGCGGCGTTTGGCGCTTCAAAAATCATCGTATTTCCGCATTTCTGTTTTTTCCCTCTGTTGCTTTTCTTCATCTATTGTATCGAAGTTACTGTTTGTATTTGTTGTATATTTTGTTTTTTTTTTGCCGTTTACCTCAATTGGTTTCCTTTCACTCGCGCTTGGGGGCCCTCAAAGGAAGTGCGTACTCACATAATGAAATACATAAGTATGAATCATGCAGAAATGTTTAGTTTTGCCTTAAAGTTGATTTATTCGACAGTTGCATTCTAATCGTAAAAAATGATTGCGCAAGGCGCTTAGCCAATGACTATGACTATGACTGCAATAACTATGATGACTGCAAAAAAAAAAGCCAAGTTACTTTGTAGTTATTTTATGTGCCGAGGACTTCCGCAAAACAAGACACACACACAGACAGAGTGAAAGAGTTTGCGGTATTCATTATAATTGTAATGGGTTAAGTGGCGAGTCGTTTAAAACTCTACGTTGAGCACCCTTTGATAACATTGCACAATAATTCACAATGATAAAATACCCATGGGCCTCTCTAGGGTTAGTGTTAAGTTTCTTTTAGTTCAACGAACCTTTTGCCTTCTCAAACTGAATTCATCGACAAAATGTCTGAACAATATGAATTATGTTTAGTTAATTGTTTAGATTTTCGAGTAGAGAAATTAATTGTTTAATTGGGCAATCATATCAGTTGAATGATTAATTAAGCTTAAGTTTTGACAAATAATAAATATTTATAGGTTGTCTTTAAATATATATAAATATATGTATAATTATATATAACTATTATTGTCATTTATTAATTTTGATTAATTTATTTTTATATTTGTACATTAAAAATATAATTATTATTTTCATTTATTAAATTTTGTATTTTTTCATATATTTTATTGAAAATGAAATTAAATTTGTTTTCAAATTGAACTTTGACCACTGTAGCACTTAGCTTAGTTAAACGGTAATTGCTAATTCTTTTGTTCACACCTTGCAATAACTAATGTGCGCTGCATATGCTGCATTTCACTCGCACACGCACAGCAGCTGCTAGGTTGACTAATGTTATGTGCTCGCTCTCTTGCTCTTTGATGTGTTAAGAGAGCGCAGTGCAAGCGGTTAGCTGTTAATGTGATAATTTTATTAAATTTTCCCTTAAATTTTTATTTTTATTTGAATTTGAATTGTTTTTAAATTCATTATTATTCCAAGCTCAACATTTATGCTATATTATAATATGATATATATATATATATATATGTATATATATATATAAAGTGTCATTATATTCAAGCGAGTCAATAAAGACCGCATAATAAAGTCCAAAGCTTAGCTGTAGGATTTAGTCCACATAAGCTCTTTCGTTGTTCATCTCACACTTTTACTCTCTCTCTCTCGCTCTACCTCCCTGCTGCTCTCTTCCTGCTGCTACAGCTGCCGTTGCTGTTGCTGTTGATGTTGATGTCTCTTCTGTTTGCTAAGTACCTGTCCATTAACATTGCAAATGTGTTGAGCCATTGTCATACACATGTTTGTTTTAGCAATTCCCATTGGCCAATAGAAAAGTTTCATTTTGATGACGTTCTCGTATAACATTACGTTCTACAGTTTGTTACTGATGCTTTTCTCTTTACTTTATATTTTTTTTATTTTATTTTTTTTCTATATTGTTTTCTGTTGTTGTAGTTGTTGGAATGTGTTGTTAATGATCATGTTGACACAAGTTGTTAACAGAATAATTTATGCGACTTGTGACGCTTTAAAAGTTTGAGAGAAAGAGAAGCGTGCAAAAAGCGAATCTATTGCATATTTAATGACAAGCCTGTGGTCGGTTTTGTCTTCTCTTCTTCTGTTCTCCCACTGCCTCCCTCCATCGCTTATCAAGCAATGCATGTTTCTCGTTTCGTTTCCTAGAACGCGTTGTTGTCCGGATGCGCGTGCTGGATAAAATTAAGAGCAGCTTGTGCTCCCGGCTGAGCTCTGAGCTCTGTGAGCTGAGACCAACAACAACAGCAACATAAATGGACGTAACGCAGTTTTTTGTCATTTGTCAACGTCGCCAGAGTACCAAGATTTTTCCAGCTTCGGCGAGAGAGTAAAAAATGATAAACGCATTCGCTTATGATGTGTAGAGTTTCATAAATCATCTGAAAGTTTGAAGCTTGCTTGCGTGCAGAGTCTTGTTGCTGTTGCTGCTGTTGTTGATGCTGTTGTTGTTATTGTGTTTGGTGCAGTAAAGTTTATGAGGAGATCAGCCAGAGGTCGCTGTAGTCTGCTACAGGCGGCGGGCCACTAAGGTCGCCACGCGACAGCGTTTAGACAAACAAGTGTCACTGAAGATGATGAAGAGCTGCCAGGACAAAGTCCAACAGCAAAAAAGACAGAGAGAGAGAGAGAGAGAGAGCGCGCGATAGTAACAGAAAACTCTGCATAGTAGAATTGTTGCTGCGATTTATGCAGCGATTTGCAAAAGCTTCTGACCGTACAGTGTGTCACACAGTCATCAGTGTTATGCAGTTGAAGTCAAGGCTGACGAAGAGATGAGCATGCAAACTCAAGCTCACATAGACACAGACACAGACAGAAACACAAGCACATAGAATTTTTGAGTGCTTTAATATGCTGAGTTAAACTCAAAGAGCAGCTTAAGCTGCGCCAGTGAACTTAACTGCTGTTGTCTCGCTCTAACTACAGACATTTTAAAGAGCAGATTAAGCTGCGCCTGTTAACTTAACAGCTGTTAGAACTATTTGCTATACTGTTGTCTCGCTCTAACTACAGACAATTTATAATAATTGACACTCAATATGTGCTCATTATTATTAATCAATGTTGCTCTGCGGATGCCACTTAAACCGCAGAGCTGGCATTTATTTATTTTTGCTCTTTAATTTTTTTTCGTTTTCCGTTTACTTAAAATGACTGAACAAGCTTGAATCGATATCGTAAATTTGAAAGGGCGTCTAATAATGTGCTCAGCATGTCAACTGTTTGTCGACCCTCCCCCATCCATGAAATAGGGAGACACAGACACAGACACAGACACAGTTAGCAAGTGAATGAGAGTAAGAGTGTGAGAGTCAAAGCTCAGCTCTCATTGAGCATTGTAACAAACAATGGACAATAGTTGACTTAGCTTCGGCCTCCATCACACTTCCCAAACTCTCTCCATACTCTTCACATTGCCACTTATGAAATTGAATGTAAACAAAATGAACGCGCACTGTCAAAGCGTCCCTCGGCGACAAGTCAACCAACCAACCAACCAACCAACCAAACACCCAACACTGCCTGCTCCTACAACACCCGCGCATAAGCAACGAGCAGTGGCGTTGGTTGTCCCCCCCCGGGGCGATACGTTTGACTGACATATCGGCGCCAAGCAGGCAATTAACATGCAATTGTCATAAATTTACCCAATGCACAGATTATTAAACATTCATAAAATAAATTACAAGCCAAAGCGCATAAATTCTGAATTGATTTTAACGCATTTCTCACTACGATTGACTGCCAAGGACTCTGCAGTAATGCAAGAAGCGAACAAAGCAAAAATACATTACAGGGGCGCATTCAACTATCGATAAGGGGGCGGCGAGTAACGGCAATCGCCAAGCGACAAGGGACAAGCATCGAGAGGGCGAGTGGCAAGCCAAAAGAATCTTGTTATTGAATTATAACAATTTCGACCATAATGGCTAAAGGAAAAGCATAAATTTAACTGCAAAGTCTTTTTCGTACCAGTCGACAGAGTAAGAGAGAGAGAGAGTAAGTGAGAAAGAATGAGAAAATGAGTAAGGGAGCAGCAACAATGCATAGAAATCAATTTCTGAAGTGCGTTCAAGGGTTAAATTTTCCATCTATTGAGGGGAGGCAAAAAAAAAAAAAAAAAAAACGAAGCAAGCAGCAAATAAATATCGTAAATGCAGTCAGAGTGAAATGAAGCCCCAAAGGCAGCAACAAAAACGAAAATTGAGAAACAATAAAGCTAAGGGGCTTTCCATTGCACTTCTATTGCACGACGAAGGGTGAACAATTTTCTAGTGTAGAAAACAACATAATGGTTTTATTTGATTTGCTATAGTTCTTCGAGCTTGTTGGTTTTCAATGAATAAACTTTCTATATATATATATATATATATATGTACATAGTGTAGATATATAATTGTATATCATTGTATTGTTATCAGTCAAGTTTTGGATTTCGTTTAGTTAAATCCGATACGCATAGAATACGGAGGGTTATCAGCTCATAAGAAGGGGAGGCAGATCAAATAATACTTTACATATGTATTCTGATGCAGCAATTTCCATCCGTCTGTCTATCTAACTTCCTAAAATTTTCTGGATTTCGAAAACTACAAGTGCTAGAGACTTCAAGTTTCTTAAACAATGCTTATCTTAACACCAGACAGCTCAAACATATTTTGGACTTTAGCTAAACTCTTCACTAGGTACAAAAATCGAACATAACCTTAAAAAAAAACAAAACATTAGCAGCATAATTTTAAAGCTAGATTAAAGTGCAGTAAATATGAAACACATAGTAAAAATTTATACCAAAATCGCAACATAAATAAGAAAGTTATGTACAATTTCTACTTTCCAGGAGATACCTGATATTCTATAGTTGCTTACTTAATCGCTTTATGTTAATGAATGAACATGAATGCCATGTTAAATGTAAATGTAAATGTTTAGGCTATTTAAGCTCTAGTTGCATGTACATACTAAATTTAATAACTGTAACACTGACTAAACACAAAGATCTAACGGTTTTGTCTATATAATGTAAATGTTAACATTTGCTTAAGATCTTAAATATTCAAGTATTATAGCAGTAGTTGAACATACATATACATATACATATATATATATATATATATGCTTAAGTTTGTGTCAGTTTTCAGCTATTGCATTACAGCAGCTAAAACAAACACGACATAACCTCACTTATGCTAAGGCTGCAGCTCAGCTTTGTGAGCTTTGCAAATGCAATTACACAGTTTGTCTCGCTTACTCTCTCTCTCTCTCTCACTCTGTCTCTTTCTCTTTGTAAGTTACACAAAGTTGAAGATGTCTGTGAATATTATTGGATTAGCGAATGCTTCTAACAGCATTTTCGTCGCGTTTCGCTGTCAGGAAGTTCAAGAGCTTTCTAAGCAGATAATTTTGCAGCCATTAGAAATTCTCTAACAGCTTGCTCGCTCACTCTCACATGTACATGCTATCTCTCTCTCTCTCTCTAAATGAATCTTTTTTCAATTTTTTGCAGTAAAAATAAAAATTGAAAAAATAAAAAAAAAATAAATAAAAACAATGATGATGACGTTGACGAGGCATGCCTCGAAAAAATAAACAAAAAAAAAATACAAAAAAAAAACAAAACACAAGGAGAAATATTTTATGACATTGCTGACAATTTATGATGCAAAATTCCATGTTGCAAAAAAAAAAAAAACGCAACGAGCAAGCGAGCGAAAGGCAAAGGATTCGGGGAGGCTGCGCTTGCGACGACAAATTGTCGGAGAAATTGCATAAAAATACATATCAAAAAAATAAAAAATAAATAAATTGTTATGCTGAAATCTGTAATCTGAAGTAGTTGCGGATGCACTCGAAAGATATTTACGACAACTCAGCGAGTGCGAGAGAGCGACAGAGAGAGGTAGAGAGAGAGAGAGATGGGTAAAGAAAACCTCGAAATACTGAAAACAAAAGCAAAACTTTTGTTGATTCAACAGAAAACAAATTGAAATATTCTTGTTGACATTTTTTAGACAAGAGTAAAGAGCATTTACTCTATCTCTTTCTAACTCTCTTGCTATCTCTTTCTCATTGTGACTCTTGATATTTGCGCAGTTGATTTATTTAATTTAGTAAAAACTAACAGCATGAAAAATATTATATTTGATAATAAAATCACGTTCACACGCCTGCGGCCACAAATCAATTGATCGAAAATCGACCAAAAAAAAAAAAAATAAAAAGTTTTAATGAACTGAACTGGTTCATGGTGCTTTTGGTTTTTGGTTTTAGTTCATGTATATTATTTTTTTTTCTGCCTGATTTTTGATTTTTAGATTTTTGTTTTTTTTTTTTGGTCGATTTTCGATCAATTGATTTGTGGCCGCAGGCGTGTGAACGTGATTTTATTATCAAATATAATATTTTTCATGCTGTTAGTTTTTACTAAATTAAATAAATCAACTGCGCAAATATCAAGAGTCACAATGAGAAAGAGATAGCAAGAGAGTTAGAAAGAGATAGAGTAAATGCTCTTTACTCTTGTCTAAAAAATGTCAACAAGAATATTTCAATTTGTTTTCTGTTGAATCAACAAAAGTTTTGCTTTTGTTTTCAGTATTTCGAGGTTTTCTTTACCCATCTCTCTCTCTCTCTACCTCTCTCTGTCGCTCTCTCGCACTCGCTGAGTTGTCGTAAATATCTTTCGAGTGCATCCGCAACTACTTCAGATTACAGATTTCAGCATAACAATTTATTTATTTTTTATTTTTTTGATATGTATTTTTATGCAATTTCTCCGACAATTTGTCGTCGCAAGCGCAGCCTCCCCGAATCCTTTGCCTTTCGCTCGCTTGCTCGTTGCGTTTTTTTTTTTTTTGCAACATGGA
This sequence comes from Zaprionus obscuricornis, assembly GCA_037044475.1. Classification (NCBI taxonomy): domain Eukaryota; kingdom Metazoa; phylum Arthropoda; class Insecta; order Diptera; family Drosophilidae; genus Zaprionus; species Zaprionus obscuricornis. Next base: position 8,408 of record JBAMBR010002037.1, read on the forward strand.
ATTTTGCATCATAAATTGTCAGCAATGTCATAAAATATTTCTCCTTGTGTTTTGTTTTTTTTTTTGTATTTTTTTTTGTTTATTTTTTCGAGGCATGCCTCGTCAACGTCATCATCATTGTTTTTATTTATTTTTTTTTTATTTTTTCAATTTTTATTTTTACTGCAAAAAATTGAAAAAAGATTCATTTAGAGAGAGAGAGAGAGATAGCATGTACATGTGAGAGTGAGCGAGCAAGCTGTTAGAGAATTTCTAATGGCTGCAAAATTATCTGCTTAGAAAGCTCTTGAACTTCCTGACAGCGAAACGCGACGAAAATGCTGTTAGAAGCATTCGCTAATCCAATAATATTCACAGACATCTTCAACTTTGTGTAACTTACAAAGAGAAAGAGACAGAGTGAGAGAGAGAGAGAGAGTAAGCGAGACAAACTGTGTAATTGCATTTGCAAAGCTCACAAAGCTGAGCTGCAGCCTTAGCATAAGTGAGGTTATGTCGTGTTTGTTTTAGCTGCTGTAATGCAATAGCTGAAAACTGACACAAACTTAAGCATATATATATATATATATAGTATATGTATATGTATGTTCAACTACTGCTATAATACTTGAATATTTAAGATCTTAAGCAAATGTTAACATTTACATTATATAGACAAAACCGTTAGATCTTTGTGTTTAGTCAGTGTTACAGTTATTAAATTTAGTATGTACATGCAACTAGAGCTTAAATAGCCTAAACATTTACATTTACATTTAACATGGCATTCATGTTCATTCATTAACATAAAGCGATTAAGTAAGCAACTATAGAATATTAGGTATCTCCTGGAAAGTAGAAATTGTGCATAACTTTCTTATTTATGTTGCGATTTTGCTAGAATTTTTTACTATGTGTTTTATATTTATTGCACTTTAATCTAGTTTTAAAATTATGCTGCTAATGTTTTGGTTTTTTTGAGGTTATGTTCGATTTTTGTAGCTGGTGAAGAGTTTAGCTAAAATCCAAAATAAGTTTGAGCTGTCTGCAGTTAAGATAAGCTTTGTTTAAGAAACTTGAAGTCTCTAGCACTTGTAGTTTTCGAAATCCAGAAAATTTTAGGAAGACAGATAGACAGACGGATGGAAATTGCTGCACTAGAATACATATATGTATATAGTATTATTTGATCTGCCTCCCCTTCTTATGAGCTGATAACCCTCCGTATTCTATGCGTATCGGATTTAACTAAACGAAATCCAAAACTTGACTGATAACAATACAATGATATACAATTATATATCTACACTATGTACATATATATATATATATATATATATATAGAAAGTTTATTCATTGAAAACCAACAAGCTCGAAGAACTATAGCAAATCAAATAAAACCATTATGTTGTTTTCTACACTAGAAAATTGTTCACCCTTCGTCGTGCAATAGAAGTGCAATGGAAAGCCCCTTAGCTTTATTGTTTCTCAATTTTCGTTTTTGTTGCTGCCTTTGGGGCTTCATTTCACTCTGACTGCATTTACGATATTTATTTGCTGCTTGGTTCGTTTTTTTTTTTTTTTTTTTGCCTCCCCTCAATAGATGGAAAATTTAACCCTTGAACGCACTTCAGAAATTGATTTCTATGCATTGTTGCTGCTCCCTTACTCATTCTCTCATTCTTTCTCACTTACTCTCTCTCTCTCTTACTCTGTCGACTGGTACGAAAAAGACTTTGCAGTTAAATTTATGCTTTTCCTTTAGCCATTATGGTCGAAATTGTTATAATTCAATAACAAGATTCTTTTGGCTTGCCACTCGCCCTCTCGATGGTCGCCCTCTTGCTTGTCCCTTGTCGCTTGGCGATTGCCGTTACTCGCCGCCCCCTTATCGATAGTTGAATGCGCCCCTGTAATGTATTTTTGCTTTGTTCGCTTCTTGCATTACTGCAGAGTCCTTGGCAGTCAATCGTAGTGAGAAATGCGTTAAAATCAATTCAGAATTTATGCGCTTTGGCTTGTAATTTATTTTATGAATGTTTAATAATCTGTGCATTGGGTAAATTTATGACAATTGCATGTTAATTGCCTGCTTGGCGCCGATATGTCAGTCAAACGTATCGCCCCGGGGGGGGACAACCAACGCCACTGCTCGTTGCTTATGCGCGGGTGTTGTAGGAGCAGGCAGTGTTGGGTGTTTGGTTGGTTGGTTGGTTGGTTGACTTGTCGCCGAGGGACGCTTTGACAGTGCGCGTTCATTTTGTTTACATTCAATTTCATAAGTGGCAATGTGAAGAGTATGGAGAGAGTGTGGGAAGTGTGATGGAGGCCGAAGCTAAGTCAACTGTTGTCCATTGTTTGTTACAATGCTCAATGAGAGCTGAGCTTTGACTCTCACACTCTTACTCTCATTCACTTGCTAACTGTGTCTGTGTCTGTGTCTGTGTCTCCCTATTTCATGGATGGGGTGGGAGGGTCGACAAACAGTTGACATGCTGAGCACATTATTAGACGCCCTTTCAAATTTACGATATCGATTCAAGCTTGTTCAGTCATTTTAAGTAAACGGAAAACGAAAAAAAATTAAAGAGCAAAAATAAATAAATGCCAGCTCTGCGGTTTAAGTGGCATCCGCAGAGCAACGCTGATTAATAATAATGAGCACATATTGAGTGTCAATTATTATAAATTGTCTGTAGTTAGAGCGAGACAACAGTATAGCAAATAGTTCTAACAGCTGTTAAGTTAACAGGCGAAGCTTAATCTGCTCTTTAAAATGTCTGTAGTTAGAGCGAGACAACAGCAGTTAAGTTCACTGGCGCAGCTTAAGCTGCTCTTTGAGTTTAACTCAGCATATTAAAGCACTCAAAAATTCTATGTGCTTGTGTTTCTGTCTGTGTCTGTGTCTGTGTCTATGTGAGCTTGAGTTTGCATGCTCATCTCTTCGTCAGCCTTGACTTCAACTGCATAACACTGATGACTGTGTGACACACTGTACGGTCAGAAGCTTTTGCAAATCGCTGCATAAATCGCAGCAACAATTCTACTATGCAGAGTTTTCTCTTACTATCGCGCGGTCTCTCTCTCTCTCTCTCTCTCTATCTTTTTTGCTGTTGGACTTTGTCCTGGCAGCTCTTCATCATCTTCAGTGACACTTGTTTGTCTAAACGCTGTCGCGTGGCGACCTTAGTGGCCCGCCGCCTGTAGCAGACTAAAGCGACCTCTGGCTGATCTCCTCATAAACTTTACTGCACCAAACACAATAACAAAAACAACAACAGCAGCAGCAACAGCAACAAGACTCTGCACGCAAGCAAGCTTCAAACTTTCAGATGATTTATGAAACTCTACACATCATAAGCGAATGCGTTTATCATTTTTTACTCTCTCGCCGAAGCTGGAAAAATCTTGGTACTCTGGCGACGTTGACAAATGACAAAAAACTGCGTTACGTCCATTTATGTTACTGTTGTTGTTGGTCTCAGCTCACAGAGCTCAGAGCTCAGCCGGGAGCACAAGCTGCTCTTAATTTTATCCAGCACGCGCATCCGGGCAACAACGCGTTCTAGGAAACGAAACGAGAAACATGCATTGCTTGATAAGCGATGGAGGGAGGCAGTGGGAGAACAGAAGAAGAGAAGACAAAACCGACCACAGGCTTGTCATTAAATATGCAATAGATTCGCTTTTTGCACGCTTCTCTCTCTCTCAAACTTTTAAAGCGTCACAAGTCGCATAAATTATTCTGTTAACAACTTGTGTCAACATGATCATTAACAACACATTCCAACAACTACAACAACAGAAAACAATATAGAAAAAAAATAAAATAAAAAAAATATAAAGTAAAGAGAAAAGCATCAGTAACAAACTGTAGAACGTAATGTTATACGAGAACGTCATCAAAATGAAACTTTTCTATTGGCCAATGGGAATTGCTAAAACAAACATGTGTATGACAATGGCTCAACACATTTGCAATGTTAATGGACAGGTACTTAGCAAACCGAAGAGACATCAACATCAACAGCAACAGCAACGGCAGCTGTAGCAGCAGGAAGAGAGCAGCAGGGAGGTACAGCGAGAGAGAGAGAGTAAAAGTGTGAGATGAACAACGAAAGAGCTTATGTGGACTAAATCCTACAGCTAAGCTTTGGACTTTATTATGCGGTCTTTATTGACTCGCTTGAATATAATGTCACTTTATATATATATATACATATATATATATATATCATATTATAATATAGCATAAATGTTAAGCTTGGAATAATAATGAATTTAAAAACAATTGAAATAAAAATAAAAATTTAAGGGAAAATTTAATAAAATTATCACATTAACAGCTAACCGCTTGCCCTGCGCTCTCTTAACACATCAAAGAGCAAGAGAGCGAGCACATAACATTAGTCAACCTAGCAGCTGCTGTGCGTGTGCGAGTGAAGTGCAGCATATGCAGCGCACATTAGTTATTGCAAGGTGTGAACAAAAGAATTAGCAATTACCGTTTAACTAAGCTAAGTGCTACAGTGGTCAAAGTTCAATTTGAAAACAAATTTAATTTCATTTTCAATAAAATATATGAAAAAAAAAAATATAAAATTTAATAAATAATAATAATAATTATATTTTTAATGTACAAATATAAAAATAAATTAATCAAAATTAATAAATGACAATAATAATTATATATAATTATACATATATTTATATATATTTAAAGACAACCTATAAATATTTATTATTTGTCAAAACTTAAGCTTTATTAATCATTCAACTGATATGATTGCCCAATTAAACAATTAATTTCTCTACTCGAAAATCTAAACAATTAACTAAACATAATTCATATTGTTGAGACAATTTGTCGATGAATTCAGTTTGAAAAGGCAAAAGGTTCGTTGAACTAAAAGAAACTTAATACTAACCCTAGAGAGGCCCATGGGTATTTTATCATTGTGAATTATTGTGCAATGTTATCAAAGGGTGCTCAACGTTGAGTTTTAAACGACTCGCCACTTAACCCATTACAATTATGATGAATACCGCAAACTCTCTCTCTCTGTCTGTGTGTCTGTGTGTGTGTCTTGTTTTGCGGAAGTCCTCGGCACATAAAATAACTACAAAGTAACTTGGCTTTTTTTTTGTAGTCATCATAGTTATTGCAGTCATAGTCATAGTCATAGTCATTGGCTAAGCGCCTTGCGCAATCATTTTTTACGATTAGAATGCAACTGTCGAATAAATCAACTTTAAGGCAAAACTAAACATTTCTGCATGATTCATACTTATGTATTTCATTATCTGAGTACGCACTTCCTTTGAGGGCCCCCAAGCGCGAGTGAAAGGAAACCAATTGAGGTAAACGGAAAAAAAAACAAAATATACAACAATACAAACAGTAACTTCAATACAATAGATGAAGAAAAGCAACAGAGGGAAAAAACAGAAATACAGAAATACGATGATTTTTGAAGCGCCAAACGCCGCACATGCGACGCCTAATTGGATTTTTTCCCGGACAACGGCGACTGGTCAGCATATGTATAAGAAATGGTAGAGAAAGATGAAGAGCAAGAGCAGCATAAAGTGTAGGAGTTGACGTGGTCAGCAGGAGGCAATGCTAAACAATAAATATGGCACGACTGTGCAGATATACACACACACACACACACACATCTATATATATATATATAGAGTAACACTATTGAATGGCACTCCAGGTATTCTCTCATTCTTTGCTATTGCTATCTCTTTCTCAGTCGCTTTTAACGCTTTTGTTCCGCTGATGGTTCGCCGCCGCATAAAGTGAAATTGTGCGTAAAATTCGTTGGTCACGTTTCCCACGTCTGTTGACAATTGTTTTTGCTGTTGCCCTGTGCTTTGCTACGCTACGCTACGCTGTTTGCAGCCATTAAAACGCGCGTGCATAGGTTCAATTCCAGCTTCAGTTCCAGACATCGACAGCGACAACAGCAACGTCAATGACTTCCAGTCATTCCTTGCACATCCTCAAACCATTTCCACCAATTTCCACTGCAGTTCGTGTCGTTTTCATTGCTTGCAAAAACAAAAAAAAAATCCACTGCTGTGCGCTGCCTAATCTTTTGTTTAGGTCTGACATGTGTGGCCCATAGACAAAGAGACACTGTGCAAGACAATGAGAGATTCACAGGCAGTAGTGGAAGAGAGTAAGCAATAGCGGAACAGTGGTACAAGCATTGCACTTTTTTTTTCTTTCCTTCAATTAGGAGACACAACATTTTTTTTGTGTGATCATATCTCTCATAGCCAAATTGCATTGGCGACACTGAACGTAAACATACAAAAACACAGTATGTACTCGCTAGAGTGAACACACCTTTTTTTCTGCTTTGTGTTTGTGTCTGAGTCTGTGTTATTATTCGCAGGGATTTGTACTCATTAGGCGCATCGAATGACGCATTACGTGTACAATTCTCGATACACTCGATGCTCTCGATACTCTCAATACTCAAATCTCATTTTCTTGCTGCCATTTAGCTGTTGGTCATATCTCTTTGTCTGTCTTTGTCTGTGCAGCCATTTATCCGCAACGTTGTTTTTTCCAATGCGGTTTTGTGTGTTTGGATTAGAGAGCCATTGTCGGACTTTTTGAATAGTTTTCTCTCTTTGTGCGCTGTCTACATTTTGGCTAATCAATGAGTTCGACCTGCTAATCAACAGCAACATCAACAACAAGGAAAATTGAGCGCGTTGAGTTCAATTTGCAGTCAAAATTTTTCAAATAACATGAGAAGCGTTTTGTTGGCTTAAAGGCTTAGAAACGAGACTTAGATAAGGTCGGAAAAATAGATTTTTCATTGTTTCAAAGCGAGATTTAGATAAGGTTTGCAATATTACTTAAAATACAGTGTCAAATTACGTCTGTAACGTAGGAAAACAAGCAAAATTTTGTGAATTTTGTAAAAAATTTTAATTTTAATTTTAGTATAAGTAAAACATTTAAAATAAATGCATTCAGTGAAAATTAAGCTAAAATAAAAAAATTTAAATTTATTTACTTAATATTATTTTTTTGATTTATTAATATTTATAAATTCTTAGAATTTTTTTCTATTTTTTAATGCTTCAACATTAAGATTTTATTTACATTAGACGAATTTAAGTTTTATTTTGAATTTAATATTGTTTTATTTTATTTATTTATTTTTTTTTTACATTTAATTTTGAAATTTTTGTTTAGAATTTTATTTAAATATTTGAAAAAATATTAAATATTGTTTTCTCATATTTTTGTTACTTTAAGATCTGCATACTAGCCTAAGCTTCAGCAGCACACACAAATCACTGTGAGCCAATGTCAAGCTAAAGCTAAAAAGAGATAGAAAGAGCAAAAGAAGTAGATTTAGTACTTAGCAAAGTAAGAGCATGAGTGAAGAGTGCTGAGTGACGAGCGGTGAGTGGTGTGTAGTAAGAGAAAACAGAACTAAGCTTTAGTAAAGTGCGCCTTGTGCCTTTTGTTTTGAGTTCGAGTCGGAGTTTGAGTTAAGGGTTGAGTTTCGAGTTCAGCTTTGAGTTGGAGTTGAAATTGGAGTTTTGTGGCGCAAGGCAAATATTGTAATACAAGTGAAATGCTTAACGGTACAAAGACAAAAGAGAAAACAGAAAGTCAGAGTGTAGGTCAGGGCATAAGAGACGTGCAGTAAGAGTAACAACAAACACGGTAGTAAACAAGATTTATGAAATTGTTGCTGGATGCTGCTACTGCTGTGAGATGTGGGATGTGTGTGGGCAGAGGGAAGGACTTAAACTGAGGTAATGGCAACTGAAGTACGTTTTAAGTTACAGCCGGAAGAAACACTCGCACAAAACGAACAAAAAAACGAAAACGAAAAGAACACAAAAAGTAGAAGTAGCAGAAGTAGAAAAAGCAGAACAAACGAAAAAAATACTGACCAAATACGTGGGAAATGAGTGTTGTATGTACTGTAGAGAGAGAGAGAGTGTAAGAGAGAGAGGAGTGGGGTGGTGTGGTGTGGTTGATGATTGGCTCTACTGTAGCATGTCAGCTGTTCGAAGCTTATGAAGGATTACGTTGCCTGGAAGCGCTAAAGCAACAACAGCAACAACTACTGCTGCTGCTACAATTGCCATAAAGTTCTGCCATAGCACAGTGGAACAAGCGCAATTCAACTGCAGTTAATTTCTTGCGCTCGCTCTTTCGTTTATTTGCATTCTGATTTCTGATATTGTGAAATGCAAAAATTATTGCAAAAAAAATTTTTATATGATGAGCGAAATGTTTGTACAGTATTCATTTTGTTTGTCTTTCTCTTTCACTTCTTCCCTCTCTCTCTCTCTCTCTCTCTCTCTCTCTCTCTCTGAATGTTTCCGGTTTGCTGATTCCATTTTTTATGCTTGCTGGTGTTGAATCTGTTTCTGTCATTGTTGTTCTTGTTGTTGTTGTTGTTACTGTTGTTATTATATTTTGTTGTTGTTATTGTTGTTGTATTCGACGATGTTTGGGTCTGATGCCATCCTGATGTCATGGTGATTTTTAAGCCTTTGGCCATTTTATTTGTTTTAAATAAAATACGCAAATGCCAAAGAGACACAGCGAGTGGGAGAGAGTCTGTATGCGAGAGAGAGAGAGAGAGAGAGAGAAAAGCATAATGCCATCTACTTGTTCATGAAGACAATTCGGATGAGCATAACGAATTATGCATGCTCTTTACAGGATTTTTCCATATTGCCCAATGACCAAAAGAAAAAAAAAAGGAAAAAATTTAAAAAAAAAAATACAAGTCGAAAATCGGAAATCGTTGTAAGAAGGAATTTTTTATAAGATATTTACTTTAAGCAGTTGTAAGAAATTTATGCATTGAAGTTTTTTTTTAATATTTTAGAAATATATTTTAGTATTTTTGTAGATTTTGGTATATTTTTTAGTACTTGTAATACTTTCCTTTACTTTGCCTTTCCATATATTCCTATCTAATATTTTGTTCATATTTTGTGCGGCATTTTAAGTATATTTCGCTCTCTCTCACTCTCTCTCCCTCTCTCCTTCTTTATCTCTCTCTTTCTTTCCCTCTCTCTTTTTCAGTCTCTCTAAGCATCCGTCTATAGGCCTATTTGTCAACCTCTTTTCCTTCCTCTCTCTCTCTCTCCCTCTCACACTATCTGTCTATATGTATGCCAGACCTATTTGTCAATCTTTCTCTTGCCCCATCTCTTTCTCTCACACACACACACAGTTGCGATCAACATGCTTGTTTCCCACATGTAACAGTTACATATATGTATGTCTCGCCAGTATTACTGTTAAGGATATGCTGCTGTCCCACAGGCAACATTCAGTTACTGTTACTTGTCATATGTTAAGCTGCAGCGTCTCAAGTGTCCTTGACTTAAGCCCTGGGCTGCTCTGTGGGCGGCCACCAAACTGTCCAAAAGTCCCGGCCAAGGAAATATTCCGAATTTTCTGTTCTGTTACGTTTCTGCTGTCTCTCCGTATGTCTCTCTGTCCGTCTGTCTGTCTGTCTCTCTGTCTGTCTGTGTGTCCATCGTTAACCCCACGAAAAGCAAAATATTTGTATTTAATAAAGCCCGAGTAATGTTCAGAGTGGGTGAATGTGGGGTGAGGGTGGTGGAGGGGTATGGCAGGAAGTTGTGTCGGTTGGTTCGGTCGACTTGACTATTTTGCATACGACTTGTGGAATTTAATGTATCCTACGGCACACACAAACACAAATACACTGTGCGCAACAAAAAAAAGGTCCTGCAGCAGAGCAAAAAACAAAAAAAAAAAAATGGAATGAAATAACAAGAAACAAGAGAAGAGCAACAAAACTGAGGCAAAATGCAAAGCATAAAAAAATACAATAAAATTCGAACATGAAAAGCCTATTTAAAATGCTGACATACGAAATGCGAACGCGAACGCGAACAACAGCAACAGCAATGAAAGTGCGAGCGAGAGAGAGAGATAGAGAGACAACAAGGCAGCGAGCCAGTGAGCCAATGCCAGGCGAAACGAATGAACTGAGGCTGCCGCTCTTAACACTTGAGGGCGCCACAGTGCAGCGGACTGTATGAGCGCTGCGTGTGTGCTTGTGTATGTTTGTCTGTGTGTGTCTATGGAGTGAGAAAGCGTCGGTGCGAAGTGAGAGCATTGAGCAAGGGAAAGGCAAGGCAAGAGGCAAACTGCGTGAATTACCATAAAATGAAAAACAAAAGGCGCGCGAGAGGCGCAATACAAAATACATTCCGTTGCAGCTCGCACGCTTCCAAGGCTCAACGAATGCGAATGTGAATGTGAATGCGAAAATATGAAAATTGAGTGAAAATATGTAAATGTAATGAAATATTGTTTTCGCTGGCAGTGCGCAAAGGACAAACAGCAACAACGGCAAGAAGAACAACAGTCAACAGCAGGACAAGCGACAGGAGACAGCAGCCGACAGGCAGACAGAAGACAGTAGACGAGTTCTCGCACATGACGTCAAGGATTTACTTTAGTTACTCAGACCAAGGCCCCACCCCAAAAAAAAAATGCCCACTTGGCACTCGGCAGGACCTCGAAAATTTATGCGTAACAAGTCGTTGCTCCATTTATCATTGTCTTGCTCTCTCACTCGCACTCGCACTTGCACACTCACACTGTGATGCTTACGCTTCCACTGTGATTTACACTCTCGTTTTCATTTTGCTGCCGTATGTCTGTCTCTGTCTGTCTGATTGTCTGTCTGTCTATACATCTGTCCAACTGTCTGTCTGACAAACTGAGGCAAAAGTATTGAAGCCGTTTTTGCTGTTATTTAAATTATGAAAATTATTCAAACCACAAATGGAATCATCATCATCAGTTATCGCTCCCTTTCTACCGAACGCCACCCCCTTCCCTCCTCCTCCTCCCTCAAGCACAATTCACTCCGCCAACTGTAATACACGCACTTAACTACACTCAACTGTAGCTGAAGAGATTTCAGTATGAGCAGCAGTTACAGACAGAGGCAGCGATAGCGACAGAGACAGAGACAGACATATACATACATATACATATATATTCACTTTGACTCTCTGCAAGGCTAAGGTTGGGGATGGGAATGGGACTGGGAATGAAGAGTGAGCAGTAGCATATCCGCAGCCAACTGGTAATAAAAGAAAAGCTCATTTATGTGAATAATGTGCACAGATTTTATGACAGACATTGGAATTCAATAGAATGTATATATACATATATATATTTATATATGTATGTATGTATGGTCTATGTATATTTTAGCTAGACATTGCTGAGCCTTTGCTTTATTTATGCATTGCATATACAAATATATATGTACATAAAAATATTGAAACTCTAGTTATGACTAATAGTAAAATATAACTTACTTAACGAAATTGTAGTTTTAGTTTGTTAAGCTTCTGTTACACTGTTAAATTAAATCATAAAAAAAAAGAAGTTAAGGCAAATATTAAATTTGTCACATTTACATTTGCTGCTTTTGTCATTACTCCTCTGCCAGTACTCAGCTTATAGCATTAGCAGCAGTTTAAGCGAAGCTCTCTCTTGCGATCTATGCTCTTCAGTGTGAACTATGTCTCTCTCGCTCTCGCTTACATGCAGTGCATTGCCAAACTTAATGCAAGCATTTAAATAGGAAAACACTCAACTCTCTCTCTCTTGAACTTCCGCACAAATTGAGCGTAAAACAAAACGAATGTCAACTTGACACTCATCACACTATAATCAACTGATATTAAGGCGCCAGAGCTGCAATTCATAAGCCAGTAAGAGTAATATAAATGCAGTATAAACTGTTCTCAGTAGCATAGAAAGACACACACACACAGATAAACAGACAGACAGACCGACATTGACATCTAAATTGCTTGGTCAAAAATATTGTTAATCTTGGTTTTTGAAATATTGAAATTTATCTTCGTTGTGAACAAAATTTAGAATTCAATTGCTCTGACAGCCGCATTAGTGTAAATTTCTGCTTGGACTAACTAATTTAATAATCAGATCACAGAGTGCCAATTGTCCAATTCACAAATAAACTAAAACTAAAATTGAGAGAGAGAGAGATGCAAAGAGATTCTATCTGCAGTTCCTTCCCCAACCCCAGCCGCTCTCTTAGTGCTCACACAGAGAGAGAGAGAGAGAGCTGACAGTTGACATGAAATGCACAAATTATTACCACTTAAAATTGGAAAGCACTCAAAATATGAAGAGTGTGAGTGAGAGACAGAGAGAGAGTGAGAGAGATAGAGAGAGATAGAGAGAGATGAGATGATATTGAAGAGAAATAAATGAAATGAAATGAATGTTAGCCTCAATTGGAAATGTCATTAATAAATCCCAGTTGAGGAACTAATTGCATTTGTATTTGTGCAAATGCTAAACATAGACACGAAAAACATTTGCAAACACACACAGACACACACACACACACACAACACACATACATGTACATGAAAAATTGTCGAAAATGGACGTACATTTGTATGAGTGACAACTGGAAATACAGTAAGAGAAAACACACACACACACTCACACAGAGAGAGACAGTATACAGATATTTACTGCCTAATGAGTTAATTCAATTAAGATAACCACACACAGACAGAGCGGCTTGTGGCTGCGGGAGAGTAAAGTAATGGGTCGTGGAAAGTAATGCATACAATAAGTATTGGTGGAACGGAAGAGGTAAACAAAATGTGAGGGCCAAAAGTCTAGCGTGATCCCGGCAACATTTGACTTGCAATTTGACAGTTTTCAATTAGTCAAAGTGTCATTGGGTCACGATGAAATGCTGCCCACCAGGTAGCAGCAAAAAGACAGGCAGAGAGAGAGAGAGAGTGAGTGAGCGCAGCATAGGCTAAGCGACTGTATGTCTAAGCTGCAGCAGAGACTAAAGCTGAGCTGCAAGAAGCAGTGACAGAGAAAGAAACAGAGAGGCTGCAGCACACCCGCTGTGAACTTTATGAAATGGCAACGACTTGTTTATACGCTACATATAAATATTAATTGTAATTGAAATTGAAATAAATTTAACTGAACAATACAAAATTAAATATAATTTAAATAAATAAAAATAATAAAATAAAATTTAATAAATTTTATAATAATATTTTAAAAATTTAAAAATAAATAAAATAAAATATAAAATTGATATAATAATAAAATAAAATCAAATAATATTCATTATATTATTTCCCCAGCAACTTCTAAATTCGACAGGACTTTGTATAGTCTATGGCATTGTAAGAGCATTAAGAGCCGCACTTCAATTAGCCATTGACATAATTGTGAAATAAATAAAACAACAATCGCATGAATGTTCCCTTTCCCCCCACTCCGCTTAGCCTAAAATTGCAGTTTATCTGCGGGTTCAAGGGAAATTCCAGGAAATGGTTGCGAGCAATGGACGTAGAGCCAGACAGTTGTACAACCGGACAACCGGACAGCTGGCAGTGTAGAATTGTTTTTGTCGTGATGCGCAATACGTTCGTAAATAATTCATTAACTGAAATTCCTTGTCATGTCCTGTGTGGCAGGACATTAAAATCGACATTGCTAATTTAATGAGTTTTTCTTCAACTCGGGGAAAAAAAAAATGTTTTCTATCATGCTCTTGATTCCCATCCGAGCTAAAATAAACACTCGAGCGTTAATGTTTTCAGATAGATATTTAATTTATACAGACTTACAACAAACATTGAGTTGGAGAAACTGGAGAATGGGAAGTAACAGCAAAAGGCGAAAATTTCTGACACGGCGGCCGTTCAATAAAAATCAAATATAGGGACACCCTATCACCACAAGCACAAGGTGCAATTCTATGAAAATGAGAGAAAGGGAACAGAATGAAGAAAGGGACGGGGACCCTAAGTCTTTATATATATATGTATGTATGTACATACATAGCACACAGTGATGAGTAGAGACACTGACAAGTTGAAGGACCCGCATCTATAAAACTCCCATGACTTGAAATTGTTGCCTCCTCCAATGCCTATGCCTATGCCCCCCTCGAAAAACATACCTGAGCACGTGGCGATAAAGAAGACATTCATGGCACTTTGTTCGAACATTAAGTGGATTTAATGTAAAGTTTATGTTTTCCTTAGGTTACGTGGTCGATTTCCGTTTTATTGCCTTAATTAAAAGATTGGCTACGTCCTACCAATAATACTACTACTTCTCCTGCTTCAATTTTTTTTAATTTTTTCCTTTTTCTTCCCAAACTCCATCTATGTACATGCAAGAACTTCTCCAACTTCCGTTCGTTGGCTTCGTTTACATCGCTCGTTGTATAATCAACGATATTTATGGCTATTTGAAATATTTATTTGGCTTCTTAACATTTTATGTTGCGACCTGTCAAGACTTTGTAGCTTACAACATACACACACACATGCACGGTGTGTGAGACAGACAATTTTTATGATCGAATTGGAAAATGTGCACAACAAAAAATTAAAATCGCATAAATTGTACAGTGTTTTTTATGACCCTACGAATGTATGGGCATAGAGACCTGCGTGAGATACCAGCTGTAATACAAGAGCTGATCAGACATTCAGTCTTTGGTAAATGTCCAAACGATAGTTCGTTACGATAGGCCTAAGGCTACACTCGATTATATTTTTTTTATTTTATTTTCATATTATTATATTTAATATTTTTGATTTTAAGCGATAGTTTTTGACAATTTATATTTATTTTTTAGCTCTAAGTGAAAGTGAAAATGAAATTCAACTCATATTTTGTGTATTTTCTATTATTTCGATAGTCTATTATCTGAGCGGAAGCTGAGCTTGACGATATTTTCTATCTACATTTTACAATTCTTTGCGATAGTTGCTTAAAAATGTATATTTATACTTTTAACGATAGTAATAACGATAGTAGCGTGAGCTGAGGCTGCGCTTGATGTAGTTTTCATTCTAAATTTCTTAATTATTATCAATTTGTTGTTTATATTTTTGTAAATTTGTAAATTTATATTTTTAATTTGACGATAGTTTTTAACAAATTTTTATTTATTTTTTAGGCTACAAATTAAAATGAAAATGATATTTAACTCATATTTTGAGTATTTGTATCATTTCTCTAGGTAATTAGGTAACCTGAAGCAACACTCGGCGATATTTTTTATCTGAATTTTATAATTATTTGCGATAGTTGCATATAAATTTATATTTTTACTTTAAACGATAGTTTTAACGATAGTAATGTGTGCTAATGTTACGCTTGATGTAATTTTCATTCCAAATTTCTTAATTATAGTCGTTAGCAGCTGTAAATTTATATTTTTACTTTTAGCGATAGTTTTATTTATTATTTTTAGCTTAAACTGAAAGTGAAATTGATAGTTGTGCGCCGATAATTCATCTTTTGTATGTACATGCGATAGGTTTTCATCACAAAATAGACAATATTTCAAAGTATTATCATCAATTACCATTATATAGCTTGACATTTAAGATATGTGTGACATTGCCTAACAAGCTAATCAAATGTCTCCCACAGATTTTTTTTTAATCTTCATCTTTTTATTTTTTGTAGTTAGCTGATAATATAAACAAATTTGACACCTCAATCACAAGCACAATCAAAAAACAATCTGTATCTGTATCTGAATCTGTATCTGTATCAGTAACTGAATCTGAATCTGAGTTTAACAGCTATGTATGTATGTGTGTGTGTGTTTGTGTGTGTGTATTTTGTGGGTGTTTATTGGTTGTCGTCACGCATTGTTTGGGGATCGATATAAAGTTGCGTCTTATGCGAGAGATCAGACCATAAATACAGCCATAAATCGACCACGCAATTTGCACACCTTTTGCTTTTTGCTTTAGCTTTACATTGAAAATCTCATCAACTCTTGTTGGCTTATCGGAAAGATAAAAAAATAAACACAAACACACAAAAGATACTTTCGCTTTTACGCTCAAGTTTAAGATTAATCGGTTTGCTGGCTGCTTGAACCGAACATTATAGATAAACAATATTAGATATGAAACATGATGCGCAAAAACAAAATGAAGAATATAAAGACTTTGGATACACTATAAATTATATTTCAAAATGCACTAAGAAATCAACTAATGAAGCAGAGTTATACTTCGGATAAATATATGCGCTATGTTGCCTTCTGCCTTTCGTTTTTCAGAATTTTAACAAAATTTTAAATATTTCAAATAAAAATAAAAAAATAAAATAAATAATAATAATGAAAATATTACAATGCAGCTCAACCAAAATGAACTCAACCGTCACAAAGAATGTAGCTTCATTTACGCTCTCTTTCAACATTGTCTCTCACACTCTGCCTTTCCCTTAATCACACACACACACACACACACACACACATGCACATTTAACTTTCAACTCTTTAAGCTGAGTGAAATGACACAATAAATGTTATGTTAAAAAGAAAAAAAAAATGCCATCAAATTTTCGTGGATTATCAAAGCTAAAGCAGAATACAATGAAATCGATAACTTTTTTTTTTAGGGATTATCAATTGGAAAATATCATAAAAAAAAACTTAACTATGGATTCTTTAAATTTAAAGAGTTAAGAAACTCTTAAACTTTGCAAGTTTTGAGCTCAACGTTAAACTCTTTAAGCATCTTAAGCGCAGCAGAAATAATTCACCTCAAGCAGCTGCTGTCTGCATTTTGCTTTGTGTATGTGTCTGTGTGTCTGTGTGCCTGTGTGTCTGTGTGTCTGTGTGCCTGCGTGTCTGTGTGTCTGTCTCTCTGTGTGTCGTTCTCTTCTTTTTGTCGTTTGAGGCTTCAAATTTTATTTATGCTTTGCATATGACGAAATTACTCAAAGCTTCTATTGCTGCTGCTGCTGCTGTTGTTATTGGTGTTGTTGTTGCTGCTGCATTTTACGTTTGTAAATTTAAATAAATAATCAAATAAAGGTAAACAAAATATTTTCTTTGTGTGCAGCTACTATTTTTTTTATTTATTTTTATTTTTTATTTCTACTGCTTCTGCTTTTGCTTCTACTGCTTCTGCTTCTTCTTTTATTTCTGCTTCTTTACAAAATCCACTTGCAGCTACAAAAATATATTGTTATCGTAACTGTTGTTGTTGTTGCTGCTGTTGTCATTGCGGGTATGAAACGCATTTTACAACTTCTCTTGACAACAACAAGTTGACTGCTTGAGTTGCGGCAGAGCACTTGACAACCCACTTATGAAGCAGCCACCAAGGTAAATGCAAACATCGGCTGACTAACAAGAAAGAGAGCAGAGAACATGCACATTCATATTTGAGTCGACTTATTAATACTCTTAGCATACTAAACAAATCCAATTGGCATTTCCCAATTAGAATTAAGCAGTTAAATGTTAAGTAACAGCAGCTTGTAATGTAAATAACATAAGAGCAGCCAAAGCCACTGCAGTTACGCCATCTTTACATAAAGAGAGCGACTGCAGTGCGGGAGAGAGAGAGTATGCACAACTCAATGCTGCCTAGAAAGAAAATTTAACGAAAGCCTTTTTGGAAGCTGCAGGCAGACGTTCAAGTGCTACAGCTGTTAGATACTAGCGGGCGGCAGAGGGAGATTAAGCAACAACCGCTACTGCTGCTGCTATTACTACTATTGCTGCTTCAGTTGCGACTTTAATGCAAACAAAGAAGGTTAACTGTGAGCGAGATAGAGAGAGGAAGGCTGAAGAGGAGGCCTTTCACTTGACGGTAGGTTAACATTCAGATTCTGTTATCACCATCGCCATCGTCATCGTCATCATCGTCACTTAATTGCGTAGGTTGGTAGCCCATGGAGACGCGTAGTGCTTCAGCGGCTACTTCACTGGCCACTCAACATGAGTTTGCCCTCACCAGCCGCGCCCCCTCTGCCCTACACAATATCTACAACTATTTATCCCCAACGTACACGAACACCTTAACCTTCTACGCTCCACTGTTCATCTTTGCTTCGCACACCTTTTTATGGCTGCTACAATGTGTGTGTTTACATTTTTACTAATTTACAACAATTTTCGTTGTACTTGAATACAAAATGCAGTGCAGCACCTTGCTCTTCATCTCTTCAACATGTTCTCTTTCATTCTCATGCCTGAGGCTCGTGTGCTACTTTATGCGAGTGACGCGGGGCATTAAGAAAAAGTAAAATATATATGTGTGTGTGTGTCCTGATGCAACTGCAGCATGGGGCAAAGAGTATTTCAAAAACTGGGGGAACTAAAAAATAACAAGATGATGCTCAGCAACAGTAACAGTAGCAGTAGCAGCAGTAGCAGCAGCAGCAGTAAGAACAATAACAACTACCACAAAAAAAAATAAGAGCAACAGCAACAGCAGCAGCAGCAGAAGTAACAGCAAAATATTTAAATGAGGTTAAGTTAGTGTAACAACTATTTAGTCCCCCAACCAGCCGCTCTTACTCCGGCCATTACAACTATTCTTAAGCTTACACTTATACACTCTTTATCCCTCTCCAACCGCACAGTCCAGCCGCTCTGCACTCCGCGCTCTTGCACTTTGCGCCTGGCTCTAGTCTGTCATTTATACCACCACCACTACGCGGCGCTCGCTTTCAGAAGCTGCCTGTTCTTTTACTTTCTTTATTTTCGCTCATTCTCGTTGTTTTTTTTTCTGAGATTGCACACAAAAACTTCCAAATTTATTCAGCTGGCTAAATTAGAGTTTGCGATAGTATGTGTGTGTGTGTGTTTGGGGGTTAAATTCTGCATGCAAACGCTAATTGGGTCAAGTGCTGCAAGAGTTGACAAAGAAACCTGTTACACCTGCAGGCAAAAGTTGCTCTTGGCTACCCAAAAAAAAAAAAAAAAAACTTATTTGTCTATGACTACATACATGTATGTATGTATGTGAGCGCGTGTGCATGCATGCTCTGCTTGTCTGTGCTGCGTGGGAGAGTGAGATGGCAATGCAAATAGTTGAGTGAAACACAATGAATAAAAATATTTGAGTCGGTTTTGAGGCGAAATTTGAGTTGAAATATGTTAGTGCAAAAAAAAACAACAAAAAAACAAAGAAGAGAAATATGTTCAGTAAGAGAATTGTATAAGAATTTAAAACCAAAATATTTCATAACTCGAAGATTATTTAATAAAATTCAGAAAATAAAATTCATTGTTAGAAAATAGAGCTTACAATTTATTTTCTTTTACATGAATAAATGAATAAAAAGAAAATTGAAAAAATTTCTGTACATTTTTAGCATGCTTTAAAAATAAAATTTTATAGTAAAAATTAAATAAAAATAATATTTGAATTACACTTAAAAAAAAATTAATAATTGATATTTATGTTTTGTATATTTACAGTTAAATATTTAATACACATTTTTTCGCTACTTAGCTGTAAAAATTACCTGCAGCCAATTAACTTTATCATGCTGCAGCAATTGCCATACTTAAGGCCATACTCTTGCTCTCTCTCTCTCTCTCTCTCTCGCATTGATATTACATATAAAGCTTAATATTGAAATTAAATATGATTATAAATGATTTTAAGTGTCGATAATATCGCATATCCGCTATATCATATCATTGAGAAACCATAATCGTAGCTCGTTCTGGCACTTAAATTGAATTCCGTTTCGTGTATAAAAAGAAAATGGTTAAATTTGTTTTTTTTTTTATATACACAGAGGCGTGGCATGCTGCATTCCATGCATGCCACTTAATCAAATTGAAAAACTGTGCGTAATAATTTTCATATTTAATTCAAGTGCAAAAGAAAATTCTTTTTTTTTAGCAACGAAACAAATGAAACGACGATAAAGAAGAAGCAGCAGCAGCAGAAGTTGAAAAAAAATAAATGCCATGTGGCAGTAAAATGATATTATAATATACAGCTGTATGTGTGTGTGTGTATATAATGCTGACTGTTTGCTAGCAAACGAATTCATATGTGTACCAAAAAAAAAAAAAATAAATAAACAAGCGACATGAACAAACACGCACATAATAAATGCGTGGTTTCATTATTAATAACAAGTATATGTAGCTGTTGCTGCGACTGTTGCTATATCTCTGACTGTAACTGTATCTGCTGTCGTATGCGTAATATTCATTTCTCGGTAGTTCCGTTTGTCTGTTTGTGTATTTAGTCGTGTTTCACACTCCCAAGACACACACCCCATGCCTCTGCCTCTCACACACTCACTCCATCACTCACTGACTCTCACTCAATCTCACTCTTACTCTTACTCTCTTAGCATACTTCTATGGCATCGCACTGTTGCTGTCACTGTTACTCTCATAGCATGCCGCTGGCCATGCAGTCTGTGCAGATAAAATGTCAAAGTCTCAAGCGAAATCAACAAGCATATATCCTGCGGATATTTTGCTCAACATTTTGTCACAGCTTCTCGCATTGCTAACGTTGTCATACACACACACACAGACACACTAATACACATATATATATATGTATATATATATATACTGCTTGTTGCTGTTGAGTCTGAATAATGAATTGCAATTAGCGCAATTACAACAGATTGTCACAAAAATGTAGATAAAACGTGCATAACAACAGCAACAACAACAACAACGACAACAATAACAATAACAACAACTACCTGTAGTACAGCACACTCTCTGCCTGCAGTCTCTTTCTCTCCCCCGCTCTCTTTTCTCCATTATGCAAAAGTCATTTTATTTTTTGGCAACATTATAATTTGAATAATTCAGTAACTGGACGAACAAGCAAAAGCGCCCCCAAAAATAGCAACAGCAATGCCAGCGACAGCAGCGACGACGGCAGCGACAGCAGCAGCAGCAGCTGACGACTAACTTAGCATATCACAATTTGCTGCTAGGCCACAGCTGCTATTGCACCCCACACTCCCAGCGCTCTCTTACAATCCAACATACTCAAAACTCCACCGCTCACACTCTCTTTTCGCTCTTTGCACTGCTTTTGCCTTTGCACACATATGACGATGTCGACGGCGACGACACAAGACACGAGACACAATTTCTGTAATGCACAGTGGACACTGGCAAATGTTTTTAGAGGGGGAAAAAATATATATGCTGCTTCTTCGTCAACAACAATTTCTCTTCTTACGCTGCTACTGGCTGCTTCTTCCCCCTCATTGTTTATGAGCGTATCGAATTTTTTTTTCTGTTTTTTTTTTGTGTTGGGGTTACTTGCGGTTCCATTGGGAACATAAATATTTATCCAGCGATAAAAGAATTTGGGTTATTTTCGTGGTATATAAATAGCACAATTTAACTTGGTTAACCTAAAGCCAGTTCAACTGATGAACCAAAACGCAAAGGGGGATCCCACATAAGGGTAACAAAGTACTACATATATGTCGAACAGAGAAGGAAAGAGTAAACCATTCAATGTGTAAGTAGAGAGAGAGAGAGAGAGGAGAGCGAAAAGAGAAAAATAGAGAGTTAGAGAGCTGTAAAGTATAGAGTGCAAATGTCAAAGGAGCTATAAAAAAAACCAAAAAAAAAAAAAAGTAAAGACAGACAAAGTTAAAGTAGGGATAAAATATCCATGTTAAAACATTAGCTATAGAATTTCTATAGATACACAACATGATATCGATGGGGTTTACAAAATACAAATATATGTATGCTATATTTTATGTAATAGCCAACAAGCAAAAAGGGTTAACATATCACATTTACAGTTAAGGGGGAAGATTTTTAATTAGATTTGAAATTATAATCAACTTGCATATATCAAATAACAATATTTGAGTTTACTCTAAGCTAAAAAAGTCATAATTAAAATGCGATTTAGCTGTGCCAAAATCAAAATGTTGTTTTGGGAAGCATTAAAGAGATTATGAATAATTTTGATAGAAAAGTTGACATTACGTTAATTAGTTAAGTTATTATGACATAATACATAATACAGCAAAATATTATTATAAATATTAACGTTACATTTTGCAGCTTAGCATAATTAAATTTTTATTTTAATATATTTTCAATTAATTTATTTAATATTTATTTACATTTTTTCAACGTAAACGCAACGTAAAAATTTTAACCACTAAAAGTTAATTTATCAGCCATTGTGCAATAATTGTTGCTTCAGTTACTTCACTGGGCAAATAATGTAATGTGTGGAACTTTTGCTTGGCCTGCGGCATTTTTACCGCAAAACAAATGAAAAGTGAAAATTACAGAGATGATGACGATGATGATGACAATGACAGCGCCACCTATTAGCCAACACAGGTGAACTGTTCAACTGTTGACTTGCAAACCATGCTCACTCGCTCACTCGCTCACTCACACACACACTCGCCCGCTCACTTACTCACCCGCTCGCCGCTCAATTACTCATTGACTCACAGAATCACTCACTCACACACACATACACAGAATGCTCTCCCGCTGTTACATTTAATCTCTTTCTTGCAGTCACACTCGCTCTATCTCTCTCTCTCTCCCACTCGCGCGTTCTTTGCACACTGTGTCAATATTGACGCAGACCATATCTTTTTATGACATATTTCTTTTCTCTTCTTGTTTTACTTTTTTTTGGCCACCGTTCAGTTGTTGTCGTGGTTTTGTTTGCATCCTGCTGCCAGGTACAAATACACATACACGTAATATATATATTTATGTATATATAGTAATATTAGAGTGCACAACGTACGTTGACTGAGAAAAACAAACCCAAATCCGCGCACTTGACTGAACTTTGCTTTTGATGTCTCACTTATGCATCCAACTGGGTTACTGGGTAATGCAGTACAAAGCGAATAAAAGCAACAGCAACAGCAAGAGAGAAAGAGAGAGAGAGAGAGAGGAATGGAATGAGTTAAAATGAGGCGCACAGTAGAATACAGCAGAACAACAACAACAGAACAAGAGAATGTCAGAGCAGCTTGAGCGCATACTAACACTAGCTATAGCTCAACTGATGAATGACATTCTCCCACTTCTAACACTTTATTGTTCTTTCCCCCCACCCCTTCTCCCATACATATTCACAATCTATACACCTCCACCCACTTTGATCACATTTGCATTAGAAGCAACCGCATAAACAACCAAGTTGACAGGTTCCCAAACATTTTTCGGGTGGCAAAGCCGAACGAACGTTCAGTTGACAACTGACGGGGCCACAAATGCTACACAAACTGCATTGAAATTGGTCAAGAAATGGAACTTAACATACTTTGCGTGTTGAATAAAAACGAAGTGTTAATGCTCTCTTACTCTTGACAGCACTTTTTATTTTTTTATTACCTTTTTTTTACTACTTTTTCGAGTTGTGGTTTAACATTTTTACCATTTGATATTTTCTACTTAATATTTTATTATTTATTTTTTTTTTTTTTTTAGTATTATTTTAATATTTTCTGCTAGTTCTTCAATTTTTTTTTACTACTATTTTCTGCTACTCTTTATGGATTTTGTATTACTTTTCATGAAATTTTCTTAATATTTTGTATTTTTCTACAGTCATTTTTATATTTTCTTCTAGTATTTCATAAATTTCTACTACTTTTTATTATGTTCTACTACTATTTAATAATTTTCTAGTACTTTTTCATTATTTCTACTACTGTTTAACTATTTTCTACTACTATTTTACTACTTTCTACTATTACTTCATTAAATTCTATTACTACTTAACTATTTTCTACTACTATTTTAGTATTTTCCACTCTGAAATCAATTATTTTCTACTACTATTTTTTACTACTAACAATTTACATATTTTACTACTCTTTCAACTCCACAAATACAAGTTTTAGTGTTGTTGATGTTTCGCATTTTTTTTTTTTTGCATTTCGCAGTCTGTGAATTTATAGGAACAATCAAAACTTATCTTGAATCTAGATTCTTGCACTTCATTCGTAACATCAAATTCTCGAATACCTTTTCGAAAAAGAGCATAAAAATTGAGAATCAAATACCATAAATTAGACGATTCGTCGAGTTTCGAATTGAAATTGATGGGTGCAATGTACGTCTGCACTTAATAGATACAATGGTTAGTAAAGAAGTGCCCGGTGGGACTGGGCGGTGGATATTTGACTGGAACGACGGGGGGAAGGTGTTGTGTCAGGGATTTAATATATGTGTACACAGCAGAGCACACCCAGGCAATTTTCTTGGAAGTGCAACTTAAAGTTTCACACATCACTAAAGAAAAAATCGGGTGGAGGGGATATACTTGAGGGACAACTGGAAGACTATGAAGAGAGCGTGAAGAGTGAACACCACAGTGACAGTGTCAACTGTCAACTGGCTGGACTTAAGTGGCCATAAAGTAGGCACATCACGTGGTGGCATGCCAGTTGACAGTTGCAGGTGTTGGACGCTAGGTGTCGCACTGACAGTTTTGGCAGGCAAACGCGACGAGTGGAATTTTCAATGAGTGCGCGAACATTGTACAATCATACGAAAAGGATCAGCGCAATGCGTGAGGGTATTTACAGTAATGAATATTGAAACGAAATGGAATTGGAACATGCTATGTAATGTAATTTTGCAATTGTATTATTAATGATAATCAACAATTTTAATAACTACAAAGTGGAATTGAAACATAAACAAAGTGGAAATGTAACAGATACAAAATGAAATTGAAACAGAAATGAAAAGAAATTGAAACAGAAACGAACTGCAATTGAAACAGAAACGAACTGCAATTGAAATAGAAATGAAATGCAATTGAAACTGAAACGTTATGGAAATGAAACAGAAACGAAATGGAATTTGAAACATATATGAAATGCAATTGTAATTGAGCTTCAACTTGCAACTTACATTTCCGTAAAAGTGATGATCAATTTGCATGACAAATTGAGAAGGTCTATGGAAACCTCAAAAGTTACACTATGACAATTCCTCAATTTTTGCGGTTTTAGCATCAAGTCAAGTTCACAGTCTTCCCCTAGATATCTGTGTATGTTGATCTGTGTCTTTTAATTCGCATATTGCATTTCAATGTCGCGATCACATTCCACGCATTGCAGGGTTTCTTTTTCACATTGAAGAAAAAACCTTATGATTTCTGTGGTCAACTTGTTTAACTGGGCGCCGCGTGTCGTCTTCGTCTTTGTCTTCAGCTTCGACTTTGTCTTTGACTTTTGGCTTCTACATATTGTAGTCTTCTTCTGTTGTTGCCTCTTCGAACTTTTTGTCTGTTGTAATCGGATCGAAATTCAGTTCGAAAACTCAATTAATTTAACTCTGACTAACTTTTGACATAATAAGCCTTGATTCTCTCTCTCACTCTCTCTCTCTCTCGCACTCTCTCTGTTCACATTCTTCTCTACACTCTACTTGATTCTTCAACCTTCCCTTCTGCTACATTTCCGGCCCTGGTTTTGCCGACAAAAGGCCGACAATGCGGCACGTCGCAACGCATTTCTATCTTGTCAATAAATCTCAATATCAAAATATGCTAAATGACCACCCGTAAAAACCCGATGTATGGGAGCGCACAGCCAACATACATACAACATACAGAGACAGAGACAGAGAGACAATAGTAGTTCGTTGCATGGAAATAACTAAAAATGCAAATAAACTCAACGAATGCCAAATGCAGCGCGGCTGTGTGTGTGTGGGAGTGCAGCATTGAGCAGCGGTCAGAGGCAGCGGAAAGTATTGCAGCTATATTTATAGAGAGAATATCCCAGTGGGACTTGACTTAATATAGTTGTGCAACTATTGTTGCAATATTCTTGATATTTCTGCTGTCCTACTACATTTCTATTGCTCTGCTACGATTTCTACTACTATTTTATTATTTTTAAATACTATTTTCCTAGTTTTTACTACTATTTTGATATACTCTTCTAATTTCTACTACTATTTTATTATTTTCAACTACTATTTTCCTAGTTTTTACTACTATTTTATTAGTCTCTTCTACTAATAATTTCCATTTCTATATTATTATAATTTACTACTATTATTTCTACTACTATTTTATAACTTTCTACTACTATTTTTAGTATAATCTACTACTATTTTATTAATTTCTACTACTCATTTATAATTTCTACTAATATTTAACTTATTTTTTTACATTTTTTTCATTACTTTTTACACTTCTCTAATGTTAAGTGATTTCACACGCACTACCAAAAGACATCCTAAAAATCCTGACATGAATTATCCTTACGTTTCTGCAGGCAAAACAAGAGTAGTTAGCAAAAAAATGACAGTAAAGTGCAGCTAGGCAATATTCAAGTGTTCAGATATAACGCATAAATCGACAATATGTAAAGCGACGCCTCCTATTTCTCCTCCCCTCCCCTCCCCTCCCCTCCCCACGCTGCATCACTGCGCTAGTCCTGCCTAGTTTGGATTACAATAAACATACATAAATTTTTTTTCATCATGCTTTTGTTTATTTTTTTTTCTGTTGTTGTTGTTGTTTTTTTATTTCTGGGCGTTTTTATTTTTTTTTTCTTTTGAAGCAAAAACGCAAACAATGAACCGTGTTGACAGGTTTCGTTTTTCCAGCTCTCGTTTTGATTGATTTAACCTGAATCGTCTGACAGGTACGAGAGCTAGACACAGAAACAAGAGGCATCAAAGAGAGTGGAGAGGAGATGGAAGAGATAGAGGCATGAGTACATTTTGGTTCATGCAACATGTCACGAGATACTTTTGCGCTTAAGATATGGAAATCAAGCAATGCTTAGCATAACTTAAAAACAACAACAACAACTTAAACTTGTCGATCATTGAGCTGGTATGCAAAGAGTGAGTGATAAGTGCGACAAACAGAAGCCTCAAGTTATGCAGAACCAGCATGCCATACTATACTATAAAATATTATACATATTCATTAAGCAAATACTTCGATAATCGTTTTGTGCATTGTTCAAGTATCGAATATCGAAATATCGTATAATCAAGTATCCGTGTAACTATACAAAGGAATATTTAAGCTGTCTACGCTTTGTATATGCTGGAATTTGAAATTTTGCACAGGGGGGAAAATAATAGAAGAGAAGTGTGGAGTGTGAAGTGTTAGGAAAGAGTTTGGAGATTAAGTTGAACTTCTCTGAATAGAGTTTAGATAGTTGAAGAAAGAGTTGTAATTCTTGGAAGAAGTAAACAAAGCTCACTTAAGACTGATAGTGTGCTTGGCATACAAAAAGATAGATAGAAAGCCATACAGCAAATTTGGTGCTCCTAGCACTTCTAGTTTAGAAGATCTAGGCTTTTACCAGTTAAAAAAACCAAAAAAATTCCAAAAATTTAAATGATTTTTGAATAAAAGACAAAGAGTAACAAAATTTTGATGAATTGTTTGATCTACAAATGATTTGAAAGGATTTTGGATGTAATGAAAGACAAAGTGAAACAAAGAAGTTGCAATAAGTATTAGAAGAAAGAATTACTAATACTTTTCCAATACACTTATCAATCAAAAATTATTCAAATTACCGCTATATAAGCTAGAAGAAGAAAAAGTAGAAGTAAGCAAAGAAAGAGAACAGTAATTATAGTGAACAGTTAGAGTAGCGCATAGTTGAAAAGAAATGGAGAATGAGAAGATGAATAAATGAAGGAAAACAAAGACAATTGAAGACCCGACGCGAATCTCCACTTCAGGAAAGACTCAAACTCAAACAAAGTTGCAGCAGCTCATGAGTACGAGCGCAACGAATGAAGAGACAATGAGGAAATTGATTGACAGTTGAATGATTTAATGAGCAACAAGATAAACGATGCACGCTATAAAATTGAATAACATAAATATACAGATACATATACATATACAGATACAGATACAGATACATATACATATACATATGTATATGCACATATTTCTCATTCGAAATTCAATTTGAAATCTTTTGCGCAAGTGTAGCGTCGAGTACTCTAACTCTAACTCTATTCCAATAACTGTAGCTATATGTGTATATGTATGTGAATATCTGTTAGTCGTATCTACTGTGGACTGTGGACTTTGCAACAAACGGCGGGTCCATAAAAGATGCTTATCTCACATCGTCACAGACTCTGAAAAAATTGTGGTAGACTTTAGTTTTCTTTACTTTTCATGCAACGTCATCTGATGACGATGACGATGACGACAACGGAACGAAACGATACGGAACGGACGACCACGCATTTTATGTCAACCAGCAGTAGACGTCGACGTCGTCGGAATGAAAGAATTGATAAACTAATGTTAGCTTAAACTTGTTGTTGTTATTGTTATTGTTGCTATTGCTATAGAAGGAGAAAAAAAAAAAAAAAAACAAAAATATACAATTCAAGTTTTCATAGTTTGTCTTTATTTTCATCATAATGCAAAGTAAAGTTCATGCAAATGATCAGCAATGAAATGTTAGTATTACTGGTACTGAAAAATCAGTTTTTATAGAGAAAAGTTTGATTAATTTAGAAAAATTACTAAAATTGAAGAGGAATATATTAGATATACTCTATAAATCGGGGAAAAAATCATATAGAAATATAAATACTAATTATTTCTTTGATATATAGAAGATACAGAGCTAGATATTCATCAAATTATTTAGAAAACATAAAAATAGTTGGGGGGAAAACTAAGAACAAAGGCAAACAAATAAAGAAAAAACAAATAAATCTTTCTAGATAATTCGTAAAAATAAAGAAAGAGAGAGAGAGAGAGAGATAGACATAAGCAGCGTATGCTAGATATATGAAAAATTTTGATAGAAAAGATAAAAAAGAAGTTTGAAGAAATATTCAACACATTTTTCTTACAATCATAAAGAGTAAAAACAAAAACAAAAAATTAGTGTTAACTATCAAAAATGAACGAACAATTTCTTCACTGGTGTAACAAGCCGCAGCGAAAGCATTGGTAGAGCTTCTCTTTAATTTTCCATTAAATAACTTAAAGATAATTAAATTTGCCTCGCCATTTAAATACACATCTCGAAAGGCGCAACAATTGCATTTCGTTATCTTCCTTCACTTCTTTCTTCATTCTTCTCTTTACTCTTTTCAATGAAATTTCTTAACATTTTTCGGTTAATTTCTATATCATTTGCGTGTGATCCAAAATGTGAAACTGACAGTGACAGTGGGGAACGAACAGACGGATAGACAGACAGAAAGAAAGACACAAAAAAAATTCCACTTGTCGTTACGAATCGTAGGTTGAGGACCACGCAATTCTCAGATACTTAAACGTTAAAATACTCAAATACTCAGACACTCACGCAATACGAATATATAATTTATCGGGCAAATAATAATACTATGAATTTCAATTTAATTTTCAACTACTCTAAAAACTTCAACTTTTGTTTTTTTTTTCTTTAATTCGAATTTATTGTCAAAATTTTTAGAAAATTTACAAAATTACAAGATAAGAAAAAAGGATAAATTATTAATAATAAGGCGAATTCTTCAGGTTCTTCAATAATTCAACTGCATCAAAACAAAAATAAAAAAAAAAACCTTCAAAAGCTACAGAAAAAAAAATAATCCAAATTTTAATTGAAATTCAATAAACAAGACCAAAAAAAAAAAAAGAAAATGTTAAATTGAGGAGCATAATATAGAAAGAGAGAGAAATATTACGATTAATAGATCGAAAAGATTTGTATATATGATTTTGTATGTGTGTTTGAAGTGTTAATTATTTGTGTGTTCAAAGAGCAATGTTTAAAATTGTTATTAATAATGGCGCAGTGCGTACAGTCTTCACTAGTTGGCGGCATCCTGGTTATCCCACAAACTATCCAAATTATCCGACAACATATACAAGCGGCATATGCAGTGAGCGTAAATTACATGAAGATCGTAATTGGCAACGACCAAATGCGGTTAATGATAATAAACGTAAGATAATACCAAAACTTGTCTATTTGCATAATCCATGGAAATATTTAATAACCAAATTTAATATGTGGAAATTGAAATGGATGTGGGATTATGGTTTTAGTGAAACAGATTTTATTGAAGGATCCAAACAGGCCGCTGTCGTTATGACGGATATAATACGACAACAGAGTTCTGATAAAATTGGTGAATTTACAACACCCGTTGGATTTCAACAAATCACCCGTGATATGTTATTATCGAGGGATGATTCACGTTTACAATTGGTACGCTTTGAAACGGAACATTTACGTCGTGCGATACCAATGAAGGTACGAACACGTCAAAATTATGGACGTAAATATGCATTTATCGATATGTTATTTGTCGGTTTGCGTAATACTAAAGATTTTGATACACCAAGTGAATTGGTTGAAATTAATGATATATTGCGGCGCATGGATAATGAATTAAAGACACCACCGGGTGTTGTCAGTGTACCGCATCGTATTGTATTTGCTGAAATTTTTATACGTTTTCGTCGCGATTATACGGCCGAATGGCGACGTAAAGAACAAAATCAAATTCAAAAATCACAGGTTGATGAATTAAATCATCATCATAATCATCATCAACAACATCAACATGAAGCGGCGGTACCAACAAAAACTGCTAATAATATCAATGATGCATCCAATTTCATTATGGAAAGTATTCTATCACGTATTAACGATCCCGGCTGGTCAGTGTCCTTCTATAAAATCCTTACATTCGATGTGCTTAATTTTGATCCACATCATCAAGGTTAACAACAAAAACACAAACAACAATTAACAACAGCAAGAATAATCAACAACATTTCCAATCTTTCGATACGTATTTTATTCTCGGAACCTCCTCAGTATCATCTATCCATAGATCAAAATTATAAATATATGAAATATATAGAAATATTTGTGCAATAATTTACATAATCTTTTTATTATTTAAATGTATAGTCATAGTTTTTTATGAAAACTTCGATTAAAAATTATAAAAATAAATAAAAAAAATTTAAATTTAAAAATTAAACATAATTGTCTAATATTTTCTACATATTTTCTTAAGTATTATTTTTTGTATATATCTAAATAATAATGTAGCTCTCAATGATCCGTTGAAAATTGAATTTTTGTATGAAAAACTTTTGTGTTTGTTAAACTATCCGTTTGAAACTTACTGAATTTGGGGTTGGGTATTATCTAAACATGACAGCGAAATTTGGTTTGAATCGGGTCACTACATCATATAGCTCTCATAGGAACAATTCGTTGAAAATTGAATTTTTGTATGAAAAACTTTTTGGTTTTTTAAGCTATGCTTTCGAAACTTATAAGATTTCAGTTTAGTGACGACTTACACTTATCATTTCAATTTGGTTCAAATCGGCTAAAAATGGCTAAAAATTTCGTTTTTGTAGCGTTTTGATGAAAGTGTCAATAAATTTCCTTTTTTATTATATTTAAGCTTTTCATGCAACTTGTAATTGTAATTGCTTAAAAACAAAATTTCGTTAAATGAAACTAATAAAATTTTATTTATAATCATATTTATAATCGAATATTTTTTTTTGCCCCCTCTATGCTTGAGCTTGAATTTATTTACATTTATTTACATTTACATTATTATTATTTTTTTTTATCAAGTGAAATCAAGTTAAAAGTCAAATATAAATGAATATTTGTTTAATCTATTCGATCAATGTAGCTTTCAAATACATGTACATATATATATGGACATGTATGTATGTATATGCGGGCCCCATCGGGCATCTTCAAAATTTATTACCTTGAATTGTAGCTCACACCTTAAATGTCACGTTATTATTATTATTGTTGCTGTTGCTGTTGCTCTTGTCGCTGTTGTTGCTGTCACTGCTACAACAATAACAATAAGTGTACAAAATGATGTTGTAATCAGCCACATTACACGATTCCATGCTTGTTTTTTTTTCGTGCTTTTTACTATTGTCGTTCGGCTCTAATTAGTTTTCAAACATGAGTCGCGCCCAATATTTTTTATTTTTTTTTATTTTTTTTCGACTGCTACAAAATCGATTTGAATCTCTATAAGAAAGAAAAACTACAAATTTTGTATGTTTTTCATTATGTTGACGGTTTTTATTCTCTCTCTCTCTCTCTCACTAACTTTTTCTACATAGATTTTCATCATGTTTTACACGTTTTTGCATAATAATTTGTAACATGCTAAACAACATTTTCAATGCCTGAACTGCTGGAGGTCCCTCTAAATATTTGACATGTTACAAGCTATTCGTTATTCATTATTCTCTTTTTTTTCAATTGAAATTGAAATTGAAATTGATCACATTGAAAATTATGAATATGCTAATTGCTTCAAATGAATAATAATAATAATTCCTGAAAATAAAAAAAAAATTTCAAAACTCTCACATGATGCTAAATTTGATTAGCAACTATGCAAAAGTAAATGTTGCTTACGTTAGCTTACGTTACAATTTTCATTTTTTTTAATCGGCTTACAGTCAATTACATTTTCAATTGCTTATCAAAAAAATTTCATTTCAATATCGAACTTTTTGAAAGGCGCGATATCGGAAAGCTAAGTCAAAAAAAAGCAAAACAAAATCCGCGTCAACTAATGGCGAAACAGCGATTGCAGATTGTAAAAGCGAAATGCAAGATGAGAGAGAGAGAGAATGAGAGTTAAGAAGAGCTGGCAGCTGGGAAATGAAAGAGTGAGAGAATGGTAAATGGTAAATGGAAGAGTGAAAGAAATAACAACACGTCAAAAAGGGAGAAATAATTTAAATAAGAAAACACAAACAGCTGTTGCAGTTCTGAGACGATGGAAATGTGCCAGATTCACAACATACACACACACACACACACACATACTGGCACATACACACACATATACAAATCCCTACAAGCAAAAGGGATAATCTCATTATAATGAAACGCAAGTTATGCACGCGCAGTCGACTGCCGTTAGATGCCGCCAGCAAGGCGTCAGTCAAGTGTCGCCCGCACAGCTTAGAAGCATAAGTAAAAGCAAAAGCAAGAGACGTAACAAGAGCTAACATGCAGAGAGGGAAGAGGGAGAGAGAGAGCGTAAAATCGCAGCTGCTGGCCGAACAGCAAGCATAACAACAGCAACAGCAATGGGAGTTGAGATTGAAGCTTGCAGCAGCAGCAGCAGTAGCATCGTTGACGAAGACGGCGGCGACGGCAGAGGTTTGAGTGGAATGACAGCCGGATCTAGTCCTGTTCCCTGGCATGAGCTGACATGCGAAACACGCTGGCATAAAAAAAAAAAAAAAAAAAAAAAAAAACAAGAGAATGAGATAGAAAGAAACACCAACAGAATTATTATAATTTATGTATTTCTTTTTCTTCAGTGTCTTCTTTTTTTATATATATTTATTTTGCTCTTGTTGTTGACTTGGCCGGACCATTCAATCTGTGGCGTGCACTCGGTCGGCCTGTCTATCCGCGTTCTGCACAACTGAAATACAGTGGTGCAAAATGTTGATATTTTAAATTAAATTTATTTAAATTAATTTAAAGAAATTTCAATTTAAAAATGTTGCAAAAAAATGTTGTAAACATATTGCAGCAATATTTGCATGCCTTGACCCACTGTCTGATTTTTTGCACTCATAATAAAATATAACTGCAAATCTTTTGCTCTCATTGAGTGTCAACTTAACGAAAGTCATTGCATGCATACTAATGTGTGCGAGCGAGCAAGGTATTGGTAGTCAGCGTTATGGAGCGACTGCGTGTGCTTAAATTTCTCTTAACAAATTTTGTTGAAATTTTGCTACAATTTTTAAATAAAAATTTATCAAGATTGTTTTTGTTTTTTTCTTTGCGTTAAATGCGTAACCCAATGTGCAACCCAGTGGCAGCCTATGTCCACGTACCATGTCTTAGATGATGTTAGGCTGTCTGACTGTCTGTCTGGCTGGATGGCTGGCTGGTTGGCAGGTTGAGCCCCGACCATAAATAATAAAAGCGGCTTAATTTCAAACTCATTTGCAAATATTTACACACAAATCGAGGCAAAACGAACGACGAGAAAACCCTTTTTTTTGCGCACAACGGATGCCAAAGAGGATCCCAAATATCCAAAAAACGGTGTAACAGGTGCACGACCCCACGACATAAAGTCGGGTTCAAAAAAAGTTTCTACACCTTTTATTTCATTTTTTTGTTTTCTGTGTTTTCTTTCTTGTTGCTGTTGTTTTCCATTTCTTCATCCATAAGTTCCCTTTTTACATATTTCGAGATTAATTACAAGCCTTGCGTAATGAGCGGATTTCCGCAAACGTTCTTCTCTTACGTTACTGTGCGTCTCTCTTACAGTCTTTGAGCTCTTTCTATCTATCTTGTGTTTAACTTGCACTCACACTCACACTTTCATGTTAGTCTCTTTGGATTTTAGCTCGTACATCTTGGTGTTTAATAAAAATTGAATGAAATTTATGAATTATTTGCGCGCAACGCATAGAAATGCGTCGAAGTCGTCGTCGTCGTTGTCTTCGTTGTTGGCCACCAACACGGCAAAACATACACTTTGCAATGTGTGGAAGGTGAAGCATTGAAGGTAAAGTTAGCCTTGTGCCTGCATTTCTCTGCCGTCTGTCGTCTGCCGTTTGCCGTCGGCTGCCTGCAATTGCTGTTGTCTAAGTCTCTGTTGGAATCTCGGCTGTGCCGCGTCCGGCAATCGTTGATCTTCATTAGCGTTGCCCGAGACGCCATAGTCAACGTCGCGGCGTCGACGTCTTCATAGACATTGGACTTTGGTAGACGATGCCGACGCTGCCGCTGTTCTAAAGCTTTAAATTTATGGCAAGGCATTTGTGGCGCGCGCGCTTACGGATATTATGTGCCATGGCCACCTACAACAGCAGCAGCAGCAACAGCAACGG
The DNA here is from genome assembly GCA_037044475.1 of Zaprionus obscuricornis. NCBI lineage: Eukaryota > Metazoa > Arthropoda > Insecta > Diptera > Drosophilidae > Zaprionus > Zaprionus obscuricornis. The sequence continues at coordinate 43,133 of JBAMBR010002037.1, forward strand.
CAAGAGCAACAACAATACACAAGCGCTATAACAATAACAAAGTCTGGCTAATAAAGCGTCGGCGTCGTTGTTGTCTTCTTCTTCTTTTTCTCTTACATTGTTGTTGCTGTTGTTGTTGTTGTTGTTGTTGTCATGGCTGTCCTTTATTAGTTCATTGCTTGTGCTGCCTCTTCGGCGCTCACTCTCTTTCTACTGCTCTTTGGCAACGGCATTGCCATATCCATTTACGCTTGGATATTTATCGTCGCGGTTTGCCACGTTTGCTGCGACCTCCTGCACAGTGCTGCTGATGCCTCTGCCGCTGCCAGCGCCTCACGAATCAAGTTGTCCCATAATTTTCACCGTGAACAAGCTAAATACGTCATTTAACACAACATTTAAAATGCATATCGATCGTATATCAAAAGCTCGTTTCATTTTCATTATATAATCTCAGTCGTGCGTGCGTATGCGTGTGTGCGTGTAATATAACTACATACATTAGCAAGAGAGAGTGAAAGAGAGAAGGATGAGGAAAGAGAGATTGAGCAATAGATTTTGCTGGCAATTGACAGTCAAGTGCAAAAGTCTATGCGCAGCAATGATGGAAAATTATATTTAAACTATTTAAATGCAAATTATATTTGTGCAAAGATAAAGAGAGTGAGAGAGAGAGAGAGAGTGAAATTTAATTAAACAAATATTTATATATAATTATATTTATTTAATTAATTATTCAATTATATTTTCATGCCGTAGGATATTTATTTATTATTATTATTTGCATTTGAAAGACATTGAAAATTTCTCTCTCTCATTCTCCCTCACTCGCTCTCTTGGTCAATTAAAATGCCATTTGCATGCGTGTTCCCAATTGTTGATGGACTTGCCAGTCGATTTCTTGGCATACACATAATTTGCCAATTTGGAGCCGCAAATCGTAAAAATGTCGAGAATTTCAGAGACACGGCGCGGCACAATATTTATGATAGGCACTGTATCGAAATTGCCACTTGGCGCCATACAAAAATATAAAAAAAATAAAAAATAAATAAATAATGTGAAGAAGAAGAAGATTACGCATGGGAAGGCGCAACTGGAAAGCGCCTGCGGGAAATGCAACTGGAACGAACTGTCGCTGTCGCTATCGCTGCTGCTGCCGCTGTTGCTGTCAGTATTAAAAATATCTGCATAAATTTTGTTTTCGAATATCGAAAAGTAAATGTTTTTGTTTTCTGTTTTTTGTTTTCGTTTTCGTTTTTTTTTTTTTTTGTATTCTTTCATTTAATTTAAAACACATTTTTAATATGCAAGCAGAGCAGCAAAAGGCGTGGGCGTGGCAACGGAAGAGGAGGCAACACACAACAAACAAGAACAACAACAAGAAAAAAAAATGAAAAATGAAAAACATACATAAATAAATCTGAAATTTTATGCACTCACCAAAGCAATTGAAGAGAGGGGAGAGTAAAGAGTCAAAACTGAATGGAACACACATAAAAGCTGTTTGCGACTTATACAAAAATACAAAAAAAAGGAGAAGAGCTCCAAAAAAAAAAAAAAAAACAACAAAAACTTTTGTTTACCCAACAAAAAGTTCTGTGATGTGTTAGTGGAAGGGGTTTAAGAGCGGTGAGCACGCAAAGAACACAGAGGGAAGAGAGAAGCGCAAAGAGTGAAGAGCGTAAAGCAAAGTCACTGTTAAAGCTGCTTGTTAAACATGCAATTTCTTTTCGGGTTGCGTTCGATTGCTGCGCTGCGGTTCGACGACAAAGCTGACGACGACGCTGCAGCTGAAGCTGACAGCGAAAGCGACAGCAGCTGCAATAACAAAGTAAAGAGCGGCAAGGACAAAAGCCAACAATGGATTATTAGTGGCTCTTAAGCAAACACGGCAAACACATGTGCAAGCATCTGCATTTGTATGTGTGTGTGTGTGTATGTGTGTTATGTTATGTTGTTATGCTTGTGTGACGTCGCCTGCTGCTGCTGCTGCTGTCGTTTAATCTTGCCCTCAGTATTTCGCCAACGTTGCCGTCGTCGTCGCCGCATTCGCCGCTGATTTATCGCTGAAATGTGGGCGTTTTTAATTAATTTCGCCAACAGATTTTCGCTTGGCGCAACGCGCGCTCTCATAAACCGTTGTAATAAAAATACAAGAAGCATGCAACAAGAAGAAGAAGAAGAAGGAAAAAAAGAAACTACTGTGAATAGTTTCGGGATTTTGGGTTTTTTTTTTTAGCGACTTCAATTCTGATTTACTTTAAAATGTTCTTACACTTGCAAATGAAGTATATTTGCTGTAGTAGGCGTGGCAGCATTAAAACTGAAGTATACTTTATGTGCTACTTCACTTAAAACCACAAGAAATTGCCAGAATTGAGGGTTGCTCGCACGTTCGCACGGTCTGTGGCAAAGATGCTTTACAGCAGCAGCAGCAGCAACAGCAGTGGCAGCAACGGCAACAACAGCAGCAGCTGAGCGTGCCGAGAGTGTCCTTATGTATTGCATTGTGGTTGCAATTTCAAGTGTTGCATTCTCAGGTGTGAAGTGCGGCCACTGCCACTTCCTCTTCCCTCCTCTGCCTTTCTTTGCAAATGAAATTCCGGCTTCCTTTAATTTTTTTTTAGGTTTCGAGTTTGATACTTCAAGAAATTTTCAAGTAATTAGTTTCTCTGTTTAATTTTTCATTTGTTCCCCAAAAAAATTCTTGTAATTTACTTGGCCAATTTCCCAAGTCATAAAGCTTAACAAATTTTAGCTAATTCACTTTTGCCATTAGAATTTTTGCAGTAAAAATTTCTACAGAATTCAAAGTTAAAAAGTTCATGAACGATTTCATATTGTTTTTTCCGGTTGCTTTTCTTTTGCCTGCAAATTCAACCAAAAATCATTTCAAACATTTTTAGACATTGCACTAGGCAGCAGTAATACACAAAATATACGCACAGAGAAATGAGGAAAGAAAGATATAAATGCTCGACTATAAGATGCCCGGTAGGCTGAAAAGAAAGAGTTGCATAAATTTCTCTGATAAATTTTGCTAATTTTCTAAACTTATAATACGCCCATGTATTCTATGACTATTGGGTATAAAAAGAAAAACCCTTTCAACATACAAGCAAGCAACAAAGCAGACGGCAAACCAGCAAACAAACAGACAAACAAACAGACAAACAAACAGACAAACATATAGAAGAGTCGAAGTGTAATTTCATTTTTGGCTAATTTTGTTGCAGAGTCAAAAAAAAAAGTTTGCTCATCTTTTTGCTGTTGTTGTTGTTGGCTGCTTGGCAACTTTTTGCAGCTTTTAATTCTAATTTTCACGCTGGCACAATTTTGACGCTTTTCCTAATTTTGCCTTCAACTTTCAACTTGAAATTTCCAGGGAATTAAACCAGCGCAGTCGACTGTATAACTTGACAATGATGATGAGGATGCTCATAATGATAATAATGTTGTCGAAGATAAGCATAAAGAGTTGATCAAGATTATATACATACATATATAATGATGATGATAAATTTCATTTTCAAATGAAAATTTATGACTTCAAGATTTGAAGTTGCAAAATATTTTTAATTGACTGACAAAAAATGATGAATTTTCTATACATTTCCCTAGAAATGTGGCAACTCAGTTAAATTAACAGTTAAGTTTTCTACTATATAAATTTCAATAGTTTTCTTTTTTGCATTAAAAAAATTACAAACATTTTCCTTGCATTGGCGGTAGGAATATTAATTAGGCATCCAGGACAGACAGAGAGAGAGAGCATAGGACACGTTGGGGGGCAAAAACCCTTAGTAAAACGCCGACTATACCAACGGAACATAAAAATATTAAATTTCATTTTATTGCATGTTAAAGTTCATTACGCGCTGCAAATTCAAATTAAGCTTAATAAACGAAGCTAAATGGCTTTATGAAGGCTCGAGCTCCCGTTGTTTTTTTTTTTTTTTTTTTTTTGGAGCACCCTGTAAAATAATAATAGTGCGCGAAATTGAAGGGTATATACGGACGAATCAACTTCACAAAAAAAAAACCTAAAAAAAAATAAAAATTAATTCTTAAATTTCTTGGATAAATCTCAGGAATCTCTCTTACTTTAAGTACCACACAGCTCAAATTGAACTTGTAGCTTCTTTATATCTTTATATCCGACTGAAACTTACAGTAGTAAGTTTAATAAATACTATTTAAAATTTATAATAACAATCAAAAACTCACAAAAGACAAATTGCAAAACTTCTTCATTTTATAATTTCTATCATACAAATTTTTATAAATTTTAGTAAAAATTGCTGCGTAACTTATAGTCGTGCTTGTACCACTGCTGCTTGCCTCTATTGTTCTCATTATTTTCTTTGTTATTTCATAATGAAAATCATGCAATGCAAAATGTCGGAACATAAAACAAATTGTCGCCAATTAATGAAGCGTAAAAAATAAACTTTAAAGAAATGTTTAGCTCTATTTTTCCCTCTCTTTCTCTCTCTCTCTCTCTCTTTGCATATGTAAAAAAAATAATGAAAAAAACTAGTTAATAATAAATGCATAATACTTTCATATTTAGCTGCCATAAATATGTTAATAATATTTTTTTATGTTTTGTTTTAGAAAATTCCTTAAAAAATTCCGCTTGCCAAATAAATCTAAATAAAATGACTTAAAAAAAAACACGCTAATAATTTTTAATGCTATAATATAAATTGAATGTGAAAAACTTCTTAGCATTTTTTTTTTATGCGCCGTTTTTGAAGTTTTTAAGCATAATATATTCGATATTCTGATAGATCTTTGCCGCATAGTAAAATTATATAGTTGGCAACACTGGCAGCTGAAGAGAGTTATGGCACATTTTGGCATAAGAGCAAGGCTATTAAATTTTGTTTCGCGCGCTCTCTTTTATTGTTGCTGGCAACGCCCCCAAAAACAATTTAACTATAGCAAGCGGCAGACTTTGAATTTTATTTTTATTTTTTTTGAAAAGAAACAATTAAAAAAAAAACGAAAAGCGAAAAAAAAGGAAAAGTAAAAGAGAAAAATATGATTTGAAAGTGTTTGTAAGAAGATATTATAATTAAAAGGCATAAATAATGCAATATTTGAACTTCAGCTGTCTGTGGACTTAATTGATTTACGAGAGTTTCAATAAAGCCAAAAAGCATAAGAGAAACGCAACGACTAAGAGCGACAGTGTGAATGAGATGGCAACAAACTAATTACAGTCTAGGATAGTTGTGTGGTGATAATAAAGAGTAACAAAAATGTTGTGGATGGAGACGACAGAAGCCACTTGACATTGAGCTTGAAGCTGTAGTTGTACAGTTGCTGGTAGAGTTCAGTGTTGATGTTCACGTCGAGTTCTTCAATTAGTGTAAGTTACAAAAATACACACACACACGCACACGCATATGCAAGCACTAAGAGTAAAAGAAACGATGACATCGAAGGCGAAGCCAATTTTGAGTTCCTGCTGCAGACACTTTAATATTTTAACGCGCGACAATGAAGTTGAAGCTGGAGTTGGAGTTGGAGTTGAAGCTGACGATGACGATGATGATGATGGTGGAAGAACGCCAACATATTCCACGAATATGTTCGTGATCATAAAATTATAATTTATGAACAAAGCAAAGAAGAACGCGTGAAGTGCACAGTGCGCACTGCAACGAGGGCTGCTCAATGGCTTATCTGCTGTTGGCATCTAAAGCGACGAGATCCCGATTGTAGATGTGAATGCTGCTGATGTCGATACACATAACAGCAACACCAACAACAAGCAAGAGTAAAACAAAAAGCGAGTGAGAGAGCGCATGTAAGAGAGAGCGAGTAAGAGAACTTTTGCTGCTGCTGCTGCTGTTGTTGACAACGACGACGGCATCGGGTTGATGGCGCATTTGGAGCGACGCGCGCGCGTCAATTTCTGAAGTGGGACTATAAGCAGCGGGAATGCACGGCTGTGCGTGAGTATGTATGTGAATATATGTTAGTGAATGCGGCGGTTTTGTGGTGTGGAAGCTCTTTTGCTTGTCCAATATGGGATCAGGGTGAAGCTGTCATTGTCGCTGTATTTCTTCTGCTTCCTCATCTTATTGCTTTGCTTTGCTGCTGTTGTTGCTGCTGCTATTGCTGCTGTTGTTCTTGTTGGCTCTTGTTGAGTTTCCAGGAAAGACGCCTCTGGCGCAACAACAGCCGCAACAAGAATAAGAGGCAACGGCAGCGACAGAGGCAATAGCTTCAACAATATTTTCTTATTTATTTTGTCTCTTGCTTTGGTTTCGGTTTTGGGAAGTGGATGCGCTTGACATTTGGGGCCAAACAGGCAAACTGGCAGCTCGCATGTTTTGTTGTTGTTGCTGTGCCATCTGTGGCTCGCTGAGGCGGGCAACTAATTTGCGGTTTTGCTGCCAGGCTGCCAGAGTGCCAGGAAGAAGCCGAAGCCAAAGTCGATGCTGAAGTCGATGTCCGTCCCGTCCAGTCAGTAATTTCCTTTCCTTTTTCCAGTTTTCGTTGAGAGTCTTTGTTATTTTGCCACTTAACCAACTTGACACGCCCTTTCAGCTGCCTGCAGGCTGCTCCATCACCATCACCATCGCATGCTGCCCTTAGTTCTCAATACTTTCGGTTTAATAAGTTCGGTTTGGTGTGTGCAACCTTTGGGGTCAGGCATTTGGCCAAAGTCTCTCTCTCTCAAATTAAATTCGAAATTAGCCGTCGGGCAACTTCTAAGTCTCACTCCTTGCTTTCTGTTCATTCGTCCTCCGTCTCTGTCTGTCTGTCTGTCGCAAGCTAACTAACTCTGTTTGTTAGTTTTAGGCAAATTGCAGAAGCCATTCAAGTTTTTGCTACCAAATGTTGCTGCGTGCTTAATTAAATTCTTTTCAATTCTATGACATGAACTTGATTTTGCTCTCTGCCTTTTGCAAAGTGTCTCAATTAAATGAATATTTATATTGCATTATTCGATCTAACTTTGTCACTCAATTGATTTACTCTTCTATATGACAGCTTAAAAGAAGCATTAGAAAAGTAAAGAGTAGCATATATTGTGACTTTATAAATAAAGCAAATGTATGTGTATACATTCATATGCAAAAGCAAAGAGCGTAAGCGCAGTGAGCAGCAAAGAGTTTAAGAGTGTGAGTTCAGAGTGCTGCGCTTGCCAGCATTTTCTTATGATCCACATAATTTTGACAATGGATTCTAAGTTCTTAGTACGCTGTGTAGACTGTGAAATTGCATAGCACAATTTCAACTCGAGCGTATAAATAAAATTTGCTGTGTTATTCATATTTGCATTGTATATTTGTTACTCTATTTATATTTGCATGTGTGTATGCACAGAATATTATTAATTGCTGAAATACATTAAAAGTGTTTTTTCAAAGTGCATAAATCAAAATTGCTGTAAACACACAAATGCATGCATATAAAAGTGAAAGTGCATTGAGATCTATTCTGAGTGCAATATTTAAAGTAAATGTAAACACACACACAAATGCATGCATGCATGGAAGCATAGGCAAAGCTAAAGCGTGTGCGTGTGCAATGAGATCTATACAGAGCGAGCAGCTGTGCACGATGAGTGAGCGCTGCTGTTGAGATGGGTGCAAAAGGTGGATGATGAGAGCGCTAGGTGGATGCTATGAGCGCTAGGTGGATGCTATGAGTGCAAGGTGGATGCTATGAGCGCAAGCTGAATGCTATGAGCGCGAGATGAAGATGTGAGCACGAGCTGCTGTCTTTAATTTACTCATTTTTTGCAAGTGCTCAATTATGCATAAAGATATGTACATACATATGTATGTATGTATGTATGTATGTATGTGTGTAAATGCTTAACATTCTTACTATAGCGCACGTCAATGTATGAACGACAACTGCCGTGGTAGATGACGGTAGATGAATAATTAACTAAATTTATGTTAATGTGTCATTAACAATATTAAATAAAATTATTGCTGTTAATAAGCAAACGTTTTTTTTTATGTTGCAATTTGTTAAAAAAAAAAACAAAAAAATAAAATAAAATTGGTGACTTGAAGCGTTAAAAATGTCCATAATAATTATTTATTATGTAACAATGGCAAATAAAATTGACAAATCGACAAAGAGACAGAGAGAGTGAGAGAGAGAGAAAAACATGAAGAAGACAAAAAATAAACATAAAAAGCTTTTTGCTAAGTTTAATGAAATTCGACATGCAACATAAAGTAATTTATTTTTAATTAATTTATAAATGCAGCGACATCAAAAATGGGTTCGCTCCAAGTAAAACATTAAACAGACTCAGACCGCCAGCAACAATAACAACAACAACAACAAGAACTGCAACAGTAACAACTGTAACAACAACAAGGACAGGTCCGAGGCTTATCCCCACTGACAGGGCGTCGAAAATTAAGCCTCGGCAATTTGCATGATTTTTATACATATTTTGCATCTTTTACATTTATTTTGTTGCCTTTTGTTTTTATTTATTTATTTATTTTTATTTTTATTTTATTTATTTATTTTTTATAAATGTTTTCATGCAACAAGCGTGGCACAAAGTGTCGCTGACAGGCGTGTCATCAGCACTTTGAGCCGATGCTACTGCTGTTGCAGCACTTGTTGTCGCCATTGCAGATGCCACGCCTTGCACTCTCATACCTCACGCCCCTTGTCATCCTCCCCGCCCCCTTCTCTACTTGCCAGTTGGCCAACGCACAGCAGCAATTTCATTAAAATTTACTGCACGCTGCAACAGCAGCAAAAAAAATTGTTGCGGTCAATTAACGTCAACAGCGACTGGCTGGCTGGCTGCCTGGCAGGCTGGCTGGCAGTACCCTCTGCTCTACTACACAACAGTTTGCTTGCAACGCCCCCCCTGATCATGCCGCACCGTTTGCTCATTAACAGCACGCTGACTTTTGTTTATTGTTTGGCTGTTGCTGTGAATAAATAAATACATTTCATTGACATATGCTAAAAAATAAAAAAAAATAAAAAAAAAAACAGAAAACAAAATAAATAATAGAGCAATTTTTTAAATTATTACTCCCAGACGTAACAGTGCAGGGGGGGGGGGGAGGAAGCAGGAAAGAGAAATATACTTTATATATTTACGATTATCCTGGCATGCGTTGCCTTGCCTCTCGCTCACTGGTCAGTGAATTATGATTGGGGCTGCTGTTATAACAGTAGGTTCAATTCGTAACCGGACAGAGACACAGACACAGACGCACATTGACTTGTGCCATACCCCGCCAGACCACTGACCGCAGCATGCCATATAATAAACTCGGAGCCTCAGCCAATTTTTAATTTCGCGCGAACAATGAATTTTTGCTGTGGCTTCAAGCCAATGACAATGGTCGCATGTACAACACAAGAGTGTATAAGATAGAGAGAGAGAGAGAGAGAGAGAGAATGGAAGCGACTGTCTGAGAGAATGATTAACATATTAATATAATAAATTTTATTAACAAAAGAAAAGCAACAGGATATGCAGCTCATTGCATTGCATTGCATCGCAGAATCTGATGTTCAATATGTTTAGCATGAATTTTGCATATATAAATAAATACAATTTTGATTTATGTATATTTTTTTATGTTTATTTTGATTTTTTTTAAGACAAAAGATTTAATAGTTTTTGTTGAAAATTTTTAACAAATTAATTACATTTATTATAATTTATATATTTTTATTTTATTTAAATTTTGTTTTTTTTTTTTTGATTATTTTAATAATAAATAATTAACTTTACTTTGCATCAGTGCTGCTATATTTAAATACTTTATAAATAAAAAAAAACTTTTTCCCAAAAAAAAAGTCAAAAACAACAAGAGAAAAGAAAATTAAGTTTTTATTATTTAATTTCTTTTAATTATTTTGCATGTAAATAAAAGTTGTACTAATAAACAGTTATTATTCATACAACTTTTACTTAAAGCTTTGTTTTTCTTCAATTTTCATTAATATTAGTTTTAATATGTGTTGGCGGTATACTTTTAGTTGACACTTTGCCTATTGAATGCACCAAAATAACAAAACTAATTAAAATCAAAATGCTTACCTAAAATGTACAATAACTGGTGGTCGCCACTGTAGTTTTGAGAAGCATTGCCTGCAAAAGCTCTGTAGCAGCTGTCACAGTCAATGAGATGAACAAAGAATAAGTAAAAAGAGACATTATGCGCTTGAAAGCTTTTCAAAGTATTATTGTATATTATTACTAGAAGATTATTTTAATTTTTTCCTTTTATTTTATTAAACATTTTTAATCACAATTTATTATTCACCATCACCAACAATAAATGCACTACAAAAAAAGAGAAAAAAATTAACGCGTGCCAAACGCAAGCGCAGCCACTGCAAACCCGACGATCACTAATTGATGCTAAAGCTTTGGTGTGGAAAAACAAATGAGGGAAACACAAATGAAGCGAAGAGAGCGATGCGCTGCGCTGCTAAGCTTTTCTGTCAGCGTAGCTGCAGCAGCGCAGTTCTGCTTATTGAACACAAAAATGACATGCGACAAAGCTTTGAATAAGAAGGAATAAGTAAAAGGAGACACGTTAATTTTCACTTTACTTTTAATTTCTTGATTAAAATTTGTTTTTACATTTTTTTTACCAAAATTTATTATTTAATATTCTTTATTATTATTAGATCACCAATTACCAATTGCTTATCAAATACAAAAACTGCATGCGACTGATGGAAATGACAAAGCTTTTAATAAGAATGAAAAAGTCAAAGAAAAAGACACATTAATTGATATTGAATACATATATTATTTTCACTTTAATTATTATTAATTTCTTGAACAAACAATTTATTTATTTAATATTCATTATTATTAGATCACCAAAAAAAAAACACTAGAAAAAAAGAAGAAAAAACTAGCGCGTGACGAACGCAAGCGTAGCCACTGCAAACCCGACGATAACTAATGTCAAAGGTAAAGCTTTGGTATAAGAAACACAATTGAGGGATGAGAACTTCTCATTGAGAAGTAGAAGAAGCTGAAAAAAGAGAGCGATGCGCTGCGCTGCTAAACTTCTTTTGTCAGAATTTACAGTTTTCCTTAGAACAGTTACATATGTCGTGTGATTTTTGAGTTTTCCTTCTTTTTTTTGCTTTATTGATTTACAGTGGCTCACAGCTTATTTGACCCACCTTGTATAATCAAATTTAAGTGAGAATAACTTTTTAACTAAAGCAGATATTAAAAAA
>JBAMBR010002038.1:0-13183 GCA_037044475.1 Zaprionus obscuricornis
CTGAATGCACAAGCGCACATAGTTGTTTTACCTGTAAGGGTCGACACCACTCATTGTTGCATCGAGCCAACCAGACCCCGTTAGCGGCAACTCCAAGCCCCACAGTCACACCTTCAAATATACAGTCCACTGAATCCCCTATCCCCAAGGTTCAAAATTACTTAGCAGTCAACACCCAAGGTGTTCTGCTAAGCACGGCTATCATACATGTCTGCCATCTCGGCGACAAATATGCAGCCCGCGCTCTGATCGACTCCGGATCAGAAGCAACTTTCATTTCAGAAAGGCTTTTCAGGCGTTTACGGATACCGTATTCACCTGTCCAAGCGCAAGTTTCTGGGCTGACTCAAGCTGTTGCAGCCCAGCCCCGCAAGTTTTGCCATTTCCAAATTGGCTCCCCAATTTCCAAAAACTTCCACATTGACGCGTCAGCGTACGTCCTCCCGCATTTGGCAGGAAATCTGCCCTCCACCAAATTTCCACAAACAATCCTCGACAATCTGCCAAATATTCAATTGGCCGACCCCAAGTTTTTTGAGAGTTCGCAGATCGATGTGCTCCTAGGCGCTGACATCCTCCCGTCCATTCTTCTCGGCGGCTCTCTCCCCAATGTCTGTGGAACATTGCTCGGTCAAGAGACCATATTTGGTTGGGTCCTTACCGGTCCGGTTACAGGAGTCCAACCAAAATCCATTTCGTCCTTTTCTGTTCGACTGTCCGTCAACAGAACCCCACCGCTTGATGAACTTCTCTCCAAATTTTGGGAGGTGGAGGACCTTCCGGCAAGTCCGTCGAAAGAGTCCGACATTGTCTGCGAGACAAACTTCATCAAAACAACCAAGCGCACGGCAAGTGGCCGATACATGGTCACCCTACCGTTTCAAGATCCTAGTCACATGGATCTAGGCCATTCCAGGGCCACTGCTCTTGCTCAATTCCTGAGAAATGAGAGCCGTTTAAAGAAAAATGCCTCATTAAAAGAGCAGTAAGACTCCGTAATTCAGGAGTATTTAGACTTGGGTCACATAACGCAAGTCCTCCCTACCAATTCGCGCAATTTCTATTTGCCGCATCATGCTGTTCTCAAGCCTGACAGCACCACAACAAAGGTCCGCGTTGTGTTCAACGCGTCCAGCCCAACCTCCAACGGTAAGAGTCTAAACGACATCTTACACACGGGTCCCATCCTCCATTCAGATCTGACAATTCAGATTCTGAAATGGCGCCTGTTCCGAGTGGTCTTCAATGCCGACATCACCAAAATGTACCGGCAGATCCTCGTAGACCCCGAACACACTCCGTTCCAAAGGTTGCTTTTTCGTACAAAGGACGAAAAATTATGCGACTTCGAGCTCAACACAGTCACCTTCGGGGTGAATTGTGCTCCATATCTGGCCATACGGGTTCTGCATCAGCTTGCGCACGATGTTCAAGGCCAGTATCCCATAGCTAGCGACATCATCAAAAACTATATGTACGTCGATGATGTTCTAGCAGGAGCTCATACGGAACAGTCTGCCATATCCGCCATTGATGAGATCCGCTCAGCGCTCGAGAGCGCTGGATTCCCCCTAAGAAAGTGGACTTCCAACACGAAGAATGTGTTAAGGAAAATTCCAAAGGACCACCTTCTTTGTGCCGATTTTTTAGAGATCGAAGAAGCTAGTGTTGCGAAGACACTAGGCATTCGATGGCAAGCAAAAACAGACGAATTCTTCTTCGTCACCTCCAAGATGGCGTCCAAGCCATCATTCACAAAGAGGGAAGTTCTATCCCAAATAGCCAAGCTGTTCGATCCAGCGGGCTGGCTTGCTCCTGTGGTCATATGGGCCAAGATTTTCATGCAGGAAATCTGGATGCAAGAACTCAGCTGGGACGATGCCTTGCCAGCAGAGCTCCTCCAACGCTGGCAAGAGTTCCTCCAAAATTATCCCTTCCTACAGGATATTCGTGTCACACGCTGGGTCAATTTCAAACCCAGCGCAAAGGTCCAATTCCACGGCTTTTGCGACGCATCCCAACGAGCATATGGCGCGGCTATTTTCATTCGGACTGAGTCAGCAGGGCAGGTGTCCATTAATCTGCTAGCAGCAAAGACCAGGGTAGCCCCCATCAAAACGGTCTCACTTCCACGCCTAGAATTGTGCGGGGCTCATTTGCTGGCAGACTTGTCATCCGCTCTTCTCCCACATCTCCCTATTCCAGATCCCCAAGTCTACTTCTGGACTGACTCCACCATAGTGCTAGCATCGTTACACAAACAGCCATGCAAGTGGACCACCTTTGTGGCCAACAGAGTGGCAAAAATCCACTCTGCCAATGGCACATGGAATCATGTTCGATCTGAACATAATCCAGCCGACTTGGCAAGCCGTGGCGTCACACCACAGGAGCTGCTGACTAGCCGCCTCTGGTGGCATGGACCCGAATGGTTACAGCAGCCCGAAGCTCAATGGCTATCCAGTGTGTACGAACTGGACACTGAAGTTGAGCGTCGTGCTGTCAAATGCCACGGCGCTCAGATTCAGTGCGAAGATTTTCTCGATCGTTTCTCCAAGTTCGACCGAGCACTCCGGGTAATCGCGTATGTGCGTCGTTTTGCGCATCGCTGTCGCCATCCAAAGGCAACATTTCCGAAAACGCTCGGCTCCCAAGAGATCGCAGAGGCTCAGGAGCAGCTAACCATCCAAGCTCAACAACGAGCATTCTCAAAGGAGTGCGATTCCCTTCGCACTCATCGCCGCATCCAGGGTTCAAGTGATATCCTAAATTTGAACCCATTCCTCGATAAAAAGGGGGTCCTACGATCCTGCGGACGTGCAAGAGCGTCCGCCTCCCTTTCCTACGACGAACGGCTTCCCATCATACTGCCGTTCAACTGTGTTTTCTCCCGCCTTTTAGTCCGCTTCACCCACCATATATCCCTACATGGTGGTAATCAGTTGGTGATGCGTTTGATACGTTCGAAATATTGGATTCCTAAATTAAAGAATTTAGTGAAGTCAGAAATTGGTGGCTGCAAGGTGTGCGTAGTGCATCGTCGCAAATTGCAGTCCCAGCTGATGGGCGATCTTCCAATGGCCCGGTCAACCTTCACTCGACCATTTACCCACACCGGAGTAGATTTCGCCGGCCCCTTTGACATAAAGAGTTATGTTGGAAGGGGCTGTAAACTCACGAAGGGATATGTCTGTGTCTTCGTATGTTTCAGCACTAAAGCAATCCACCTCGAAGCAACCACGGATTTGACGGCGGAGAGATTTTTGGAAGCCTTCTCCCGTTTCGCGGCTAGGCGGGGAAGCCCTCTCCACATTTACTCCGACAACGGCAAAACGTTCGTCGGAGCTTCCTCCATCCTATCCAAGGATCTCTTAGAGAGCACCCGCAATCTAGTCCTCGCCAAACACAGTCATCAAGGCCTATCCTGGCACTTTAATCCACCCGGAGCTCCACACATGGGCGGATTGTGGGAAGCAGGCGTCAAAAGTTTTAAGACGCATTTCTATAAAACAGTCTCCTCAACGAAGTTTACTTATGAGGAACTGTCAACACTGTTAGCGAAAATTGAAGCGTGCCTTAATTCACGACCTCTCTCTCCTATGTCCGAGGATGTAACCGATTTGGTGGCCCTTAGTCCCGGCCATTTCTTAGTGGGCGGTCCCCTCCTCTCCGTTGCTGAGCCCGAGTCCACCGAAGATGTGGACTCTATCCGCAATCGGTGGCAACGACTCAAGGCTCTGCACCAGCATTTTTGTTTTCGATGGAAGGAGGAGTACTTGAAGGAACTGCATAAACGAAACAAATGGCAGTCACCCTCCCGTGACCTCCAAGTCGGTGACATGGTCATCGTCAAGGAAGACAACATTCCACCTCAAGAATGGCGGCTCGGTCGCGTGCTAACCACGTGCCCCGGAGTCGACGATAAAGTTCGGGTAGTAGACATTCGAACTTGTCGTGGTGTTTTCCGTCGGCCAGTCGCCAAACTGGTTCTCCTTCCGACGGAAACCAAGGATGTCCTCACCTAAATCTAGGTTACATCTTGTCTTCCTTTCTCGCCATTATCCACTATCCTGTGGACTCCTATCTAATATGCATGTTTCTAGTCTATTCTCATCCGACGCCATTTTCTTTTTTTTCTCCTTTTTCGTTTCTCTTTTTTCTTCTTTTTTTATTTTTTTTTTCTACCTACACAGGTCACTATGGTATCCCCAAATAGCGATTCTTCCTCGTCGGACGAATTCTCCCTGCGGAGAATGTTTTCAGGCATCCGAGCAACCTCCCCCATCGAAGCTTCCCCTTCGGAAGCCACCCCAACGGAGACGACGAGTGGAGCAGCCGTGCCAAACCACAAAGGCACGCCGCCTCAACGGAGAGAGTACGTGCCACCCGGCGCGGACTCTTTTCGGTGCCGGCTGTGTCGTGGTATCCACGCATTGCGGAAGTGTCAGCGCTTTATCCAGCTGACACCAGAGAAGCGATTACGGGCAGTACTAATCAATAAGTATTGCCCCAATTGCCTGGCCCACCAACACTCGGGGAATACATGCCGCAGCGGAGGCAAATGCAGGCACTGCGGCGAAGACCATCACACGATGCTCCATATGCGGGAACCCCGCTCCAAGCGGCGGTTGTCAAGGCACAACAGGAACCGACGCACCCACCCAACACCTCACGTCAACAGCACCCCAACCATTCCGGTCATACACCCGTCTGTCCAACCCGTGGCTATGCCGTCACTCTCATTATCCGCGCTACTCCAATGTAAGGCATTAAGCATCCTCCCTACAGCGTCGGTGTGGCTAGACACGGGGAAGACGGCCTTCGAAACTCGCGTACTCATTGATCCGTGCTGTCCAGTAAGCCGCATCAACGAGTCGTTGGCCATGGCAATGGGCCTAACCATCACTCGTGTGGGCGCAGAAGGGGTGTGCACCGCTATGCTGCGCTCCAAGACAGCCGCAATGAGTCGCGAGATTATTTTTAAAACTGATCCTCAGCTTCGGACTATCACGCCCACCAGGACCGTCGCTGAAGTCGGGCCCAATATTTTCAGCAACCTTTTGTTGGCTGACAAGAATTGGTTCCGCTCGACAGAAGTGACTGCGGTCCTGGGCGCGGACGTGTATCCGGAGCTGCTGCTGCCGGGTATCCTCCCAATCCAAGGGGGACTTCCCATGGCCCAGAATTCTACCCTAGGGTGGATTCTGTCTGGCACCTGTTCCGTGTGAGTTGATAATGGCAACTCCACCATTGCAAGGGGGGGGAGAATGTTGAGATGAGCGCATTTCGACACGTTCCATTCCGTCGAAAAACACTCAATGCGCTCTCTCAACAAAGCGCTCAACCTCCCAACGCTCTCCACTCTCCGGGAAGTCTCCACTGTCATCAAGTCGAGGCTTTGAGAGCTCGACTTATGACAGGCCCATGTACTTATAATTTTGTAGCGAATTTATGCTGACCACAATTTTTCCCTCTCGTTTTTTATCTCTTAATAAAGTTAATTAAATTAAAGCACAGTGATCGTGTTCTTTTTTTTCAATAAGAAAAGTGAAAAATACAAAGACTTGCCCCCCACACACTGTTGAAGAGCCGCACAAGCGAAGAGGTGCTCGGACACACTCGAACGTAATGTACGCTACGTTCAGTCTGCGTAGGATGCGGGGATCTGCATGCCTCTTCCGATTGTACAGCGAGAATGTCATTCCAAAAACAAAAAAATGCGGTAACTGTGGTGGACCCCACACGGCTAACTACAGAGGATGTCCAGTATATAAAGATTTGAAGATCCGCACCATTAAAAGCATCTCAAACAGCTACATCGGTCTTCTTCGGCAGAACCATCAGATCGTCGCTTACCCCCCCTCAAATACTGTTCAAGGTTTATCATACGCAAACGTCCTGTCTTTAGGAGCTCAAAACTATAAAAATAAAAATAACATAACAGCCCCTCAAATGAATTCCACACGGCCGCAACTCTTAGGTAACACTTCAAGTACCACTCAGCCACCCGTACTAGTACCAAATGTCTCGATAGGGAACATTTGTTGTGAACGAGAAACATATTTAGTATACATCAAGTCATTGAACAGACATCATATTTTTTCATCATGTCGAATTTTGTATCAGAAAGTGATGATTTGCGGAAAGCATTAATTTTCATTTAAAGAAAAGTTCTGCAGAGTCGCATCGAATGCTTGCCGAGACATATGGTGATCATGCTTTATCAGTAGCAACATGCAAAAGATTGTTTCAACGGTTGAGAAATAATGATTTTTGTGTGAGAAATGAAGAACGTGGAAGACCACCAAAAGTTTGTAGACGCCGATTTGCAAACGATATTGGATGGAGATGACTTTTTGAGTCAAAAGCAAATGGCAAAAATCTTAAATGTTGCACAACAAACAATTTCTGATCGTTTAAAAATCCTAAACGGAAAATATCGTGGATTAATCCGGGGCAACCGTCAGCATCGACTGCAAAACCAGATCGATTCGGCAAGAAGACAATGCTGTATGTTTGGTGGGACCAAAAACCTGGTGAAACCGTTAGTACTGATCGCTACCGACAACAAATGATCAATTTGAACCATGCATTGATTGAGAAACGACCAGAAACGGCCAGAAGACACGGGAAGGTAATTTTGCTCCATGACAATGCACCTGCACACAAAGCAAAACTGGTTCAGGATACGATCAAAACACTTGGCTTGGAGCTGCTACCCCACCCGCCGTATTCACCAGACTTGGCTCCTTCCGACTACCATTTGTTTTCATCGATGGGACACTCATTGGCTGAGCAGCTTTTTGATTCCTACGAGGAGGTCAAAAATTGGGTGTCTGGTTGGTTTGCTTTAAAAGACGAACAGTTTTAGTGTTCCCAGAAAGGTGGTCAAATTGTGGCCAATATTTTAAATAAAATGTTTTTTACTTTCCCATTAATAATTAGTGTTTTATGTTCACAAAAAAACGCTTATTTCATACCGGTATAAATAAAAACGAATTGGAACGGCCTCCAACAGGGATTGCAGCACTAGTACTTTCATTACAAAGCATGGAACGACTTCATAGTTTTCATGCAAAAAACAATGCAAGATCTGCTACACAATCAAAACATGTTATTAAAGATGATAACATCGCAACAACAAAAACCATAAATGGATACTCTAAATATATGCTTTTGGAATGCTAATGGCATTTCGCAGCACACAAATGAACTTAAACAATATTATATTTTCTCTCATCTAAAAATAGTACTTGATCCCAATAATCAATCGGCATGCTCAAAAGTGCTTTAGCATAAGCTAAATTGTTTTTTGTTTGACTTCCATGACCTTCGGTCACTTAAAGCGCTTAGGCGTTCTGATCTGGGTGCGTTTACCAAATTTGTTGCTCCTTTAAATCGCTGCACGATATAAATCAGCTCAATTCTAATATGGTCTATTTCGGTATACGAGTTGCCTTCATTGTGCCGATGATTGACAATTTTTTGCGCATCTTCATTAATTTCTGTGCGCATATTCTCCATATTGAAATAAATCAATGAAAAAAATCATTGAATGAATAGCACAATATTTTACAAGAAACCACCAAATAATTGGTTCATTCCATAAAGATGTAATTAAGCCAAAAGGTCAAAATTTCATAATTTCATGTTAAAACAAGTAAGAACTCGGTGCCCAAAGTTATATTATATATTTATTTAGCTCGTGCTGCGCACTCGCAAATTTTAAGTTAATTTAAAAAAAAATGTAAAAAAAAAAATCGCCTCGAGAATCGAACCGCGGACCTCATGCACGCGAGTTCAACCCTCTAACCACTGAGCCACACTCTTCACAAGTGTGAGAAACACTGAGTAAATGTTGCCGTGTGTGGTGTGGGGTGAGAACAGCAAGCAAGCGTACGCTATAGAGACGCCTCTCAACTTTTGGAATTTGAAATGTGTATAACTTCCATGTTTATTATCCGATCTGTACCAAATTTGTACACAACGTCCATATTCTAATTCTAAAGGAATTCAGTACTGTAGCTGGGCTGGGTGTGCTTAAAATCGTTTTTATCGATTTGTGGAGGCGGAGGGGGGCGTGGCAAAAATCCAAACAAACTTGACCTGCCTGCAACTAATACAAGCACTTTGCAAAAATGAAGTCTCTAGCTCTTATAGTCTTGGAGAACTGTGTGTTCATACGGACGTACAGACGGTCAGACGGACAGACGGACATCCTCCAATCGACTCGACTGTTGATCCTGAGTCAGAATATATATACTTTATGGGGTCGGCCACGCCTCCTTATGGGTGTTACATATTGCTCTTGTCACTAACCCAATATACTCTTGGTTCCCATAGTGCACCGAGTATAATAAAAACATCAATTTTAGGTTAAGTTTGTCAAGACATTTGTGTAACGAAATATGCTCATTTTGTTTTAAAATATGAATATCTTAAAATCGTTTTGTAAATATTAAAAAACATTGTCCCTTTCCATTCACAAATGTTTAATTCAACCAAATTCAAAAAATTTAAGCAATTTAATACTTCATAGGCTTTGGCAATAACATTTAAAGTTGAGATTTCGTGTGGGACTGTATGTACATATTTATTATAGCATTACCTTAATCAAGACAACCAAAACAATTTACTATAACATTTTTCAAAAAGCACAGTTATCTTCGACGTGTTGAAGATTTCATACCTTTCCAGTCTTTAATAAAAAATTTTCATACATTAACTTCATTTCGGAATCGAACGTCGGCGAGTGCGGACGTGTTTTTCTTTCTTATCGTGCAACGACCAATAAATAAAAATAAATAAAATCAAAACAAAGTATACAAGTAAACACAGTAGGCGAAAAGACGCTTAGTGCGATGAAATTCGTACTATTTGTGTAAATAAATAATAAGAAAAACTAAATCATTAAGCTATGAGTGAATTCGACACTTATACGGTGCTCTAACGTCAACAAGACGAGCGTCGGCTCTCTCAGCAACGTAACAACGCATACCATTCTATCGTGTCAATGCAAGGCAATATGTCCGCAAACCCAATAAAAACTAATCAACCGCGATCAGTGACCACAAGCCCGAGTAATGAACTCAATCCAACATCACAAGGCAGGGCGCGCTCTTGCTCTCCGGCGCTCTTGTTGGATAAAACCCCATACCCTTCCCTCATGCCTACCTGCTTGGCCACGGTTATCAGTACAGTGACGTCATTAGCAACTGTGACGGCAACTTCTACAACAACTAAAATAGTATCGACTGCTCACGCAATGCCATCTACTGTAATAACAGAATCTGCTGTGCAAGCAAATAATGCAGCACCTTACACCAGCGCGCTCTCTTCAAAACAATGTTTGGCCGTACAGACTGGTATGGATCGCTACATACAAATAAAACGTAAGGCTTAGCTTAATTCTAGATCTGGTAATTCTGCTAAAATAACTTGCGGCACTTCAAAATAATCTACAACAGAGAAGACCATAGAAGCAAACCGATTTGCTATTTTGGCAGATAAATCCAATGATATACCTCCTGAATACATCGTAGGGGACATTAAAAAGATTAAGCCGCCGCCGATTTACATTCCAAAGAAAAGTTCTAATGCTCTCGTAAACTCGATACTGAACTTAATCGGACCAGACAATTTCCACATAATTCCTTTAACAAAGGGAAATATTCACGAAACAAAAGTTCAGACTAACACGGAAGTAAATTACATAATTTTGTCGAAGTATCTAAATGACAATAATAAAAACTTCTGCACGTACCAATTAAAAATCAGTAAAGGCCAGCAAGTAGTACTGAAAGGTATTGAACCGGAAGTAGCACCAGCTGAAGTTAAGGACGCACTGAGGGAGAAAGGTTTTAATGTAAAAAATTTTATTAACATTATTAACAAGGTAGAACTTGAACCCGAAACCAAATCCAAGCCTCTGAAAAAAAATGAAGTGCATCCAATCTTTACTCTCCAGTTCTTACTGCACAGTAGAATTAATGTAGAAGAGCCGCACAAAACAAATGGGCCGGTGCAGTACAATAATTGTCAAGAATATGGCCACACAAGGTCATATTGCACGCTTCGTCCAGTATGCGTTGCTTGTGGAGACCTTAATGACTCCCACAAATGCTCTAAACACAAAAAGTGTGGAAACTGTGGAGGTAACCATACTGCTAACTACAGGGGCTGTCCAGTTTACAAGGAACTGAAAAGTCGTACACACCAAAGACTGACCACTGCTCGCTCACATATAACACCTATAAAATCTACGCGTGATGTCTTCCCCCCTACAACCGTTAAATCTTCAGCTAATAATGAGATCACCGACAAACCCGCAAGCTTTGGAACTGCTCTAAAATTGGGTCTGAAAAGTACCGCTCCCACCAAGCAACGATCATCAGTTTCCCCTCATCAACCAGGAGAATAGTCTACGAACAATATTGAAACAATGATATGTAATCTTCAACAAAGTATGATGGATTTCATGTCATTCATGCGGACAACTATACAAGATCTTATGCGAAACCAGAACGTTTTGCTCAAAAACAGACTAAGTAATCAATGGCTCCACTTCGTGTATCACTGTGGGACGCCAAAGGCGTGTCACAGCACAAACTTAATAATAACCATATCAATTTCTGCTACTCGCAGAAACTCATCTTACAAATAAATATAATTTCCAAATTCGAGGATAATTCTACAACACGAATCATCCAGACGGGAAAGCATATGGAGGCACTGGGATTCTGATTAGAAACCGTATCAAGCACTACTTCCACAATAGCTTCGCCACTATGTAGTTACATCTATAAATGTTGCTATCGTTGCTATCGTTGCTTGAAGCTTGCTGCCGTATACTGTCTTCCTCGGTTTACAATATCTGAATATCAATTCATGAACTATTTCAACTACCTGGGTGAACAATTTATAGCAGCAGGAGACTATAATGCCAAGCATACGCACTGGGGATCTCGACTTGTGACTCCAAAGGGAAGGCATTTGTACAATGCAATAATAAAAGCAAACAACAAGTTAGACTGTGTGTCACCTGGGACACCTACATATTGGCCAACAGATCCTAGATATTGGCCAACAGATCGTTCTAGCAAAGCGACGCTCACGGCGAGAATGGCAATCCAACAGATCACCATCCGCAAAACAAAGGTTAAAAGACGCTACACGTGGGCTCTCAGCTGCATTACATCATGAAGAAGTATGGTCCCAAAAACATTACATAGAGCAATTATCCCCAATGAGCTCCAAATTACCACTTTGGAGAGCTCATTCATCACTTAGCGCACCAATCGAATCCACAGGCAACTGGGCGCACAGCGACGTAGAAAGAGCCGACAGTTTTGCAGAACATATTCAAAATGTTTTTCAGCCCCACACAGTATCTAACGGGATCTCACTGCCAACATCATCAGTTGACGACCCATCTACGTATGAACCAATTTTTTTGGCACATATTAGCCCATATCTCAGAACACACAACAAAATACCGACTCATCAATTCGGTTTTCAAGAAAAACATGGAACCATTGAGCAAGTCAACCGCATAACATAAGAAATCTGAAATGCATTCGAACAAAGGGAGTACTGCACTGCGATATTTCTGGATATATCACAAGCATTCGACAGAGTTTGGTGAGAAGGTTTAATGTACAAAATTAAAACAATGCTTCCTACCAACACTCACAAACTTCTGAAGATGTAATGCTGTGATATTTCTTTAAGCTTGCAAAAAGTGTGGCTCAGTTGATAGAGGGTTGAACTTGCGTGCTAGTGATTCTTGAAACACCTTTTTTTTTTAAATCACAATATAAATGTATTAATGCTAATAAATATTTATGTTGGAATTAACTTAGAAATGGCGAGTGCGTAGCACGATTAAAATAAATATATTATGTATAAATTTATATAGTAAAATTCTATTAAAATTTGGGAGTGCGTAGTACGAGTGTTGAGTTACTAAGCTTTTTTAGCAACTTTGGCGAGATCAATAAAACAAATGAAATTAATTTAATATAAATTAGTGTTTATTGTTGCTGTGACTGTCGAGTCACAAGCAAAATGTTTTTAAGGGCGCGTTACAAGCCAAGATCAAAAACACACGCTTAGTTCGATAAGCGACACGAAACTAGATTTGGCGAGAGCCGACGGCAAGCGTGAGGTGTTTAACAGCTGCGCTTGATGAGAGCAGCGCTGCGCTAGATGAGCACCGCTGCCGGCAGCCGCCAATGTACAAAAAGGGAAGAGGGGACATATATGTACATACATAATAAGCCTTAACTATAATTTGTATTATGAGGCTGCTCCCGACAACGAGCAATATAAATATATTATGTATAAATTTATATAGTAGAATTAACTTAAAATTGGCGAGTGCACAAAACGAACTAAATAATTATAAAATGTATAAATTTATATAGTAAAATTAACTTATAATATATAAATGTATTATATACATAATGTATTATGTACATTAACATAAAATTGACGAGTGCTTACCACGAGGTTTCCAAGGAATAGGGGTTTTGAATACATTTTCACTTTCGTTCACTCGCTTTACGCTACAGATGTTTTTATTAGCTCGTGAAATAACTTATTATTTTCATTATTTCCTAAGCACCTCTCAAAGCAGGGCGAATAAATCGCAGCGGCAGCGACGCGAATATATAATTACATTTCGTCTTATGAACGTATGCACACTAAAGCGGAGCGAATTCGATATGACAGCGAACTTGCAGCGTTCTTTTCACAACCGAGCATGCAGCGTTTTTTTCGCTGGCCGCCAAGAACGATAAACTTTAGATTGCGCAGAATTGTTCATGTTTTGCGCTGATGATGTCACATGTGATGCATGTGTTGAATTTTTTCCTTGATTACATGTTAAATTACAATATTTTGGCTTTTAATACAATATATTTATATGAATATAATACGAGAATCAGTTTTTAACATATAATCATTAACAGCTTTGGAACAGTTAGACCTTACAATTATGAGCGAATTCGGTCAAAATCGGATCATAATCCTGGAAGTTATGCAACTTTCAATTCTTTGGGCACCTGGTATTATATAGTCGAGCATACTCGACTATTTCTTTCTTTATTGTGCTAGTATTGCTGAAGAAATTCAAATTAGATTTTGCAGTCACAAAAAAACATTCCACGCAACCTGATAAACG
>JBAMBR010002039.1:0-16095 GCA_037044475.1 Zaprionus obscuricornis
CTACATCGATAGCTTGCGTAAAGAACTTTTTTATAGTCGTCGGCAGCTGGCAGACAGCAACATTGAACGGGACAAGTATTCCACAAGTAACAAGGAATTACGTGATCATGTCAAGCGTGTAGAGAGCGCCAAGCGAGAGCAGGCACGTGCCATTGAGGAGGCATTGCAAAAGATTAGCAATCTGGAGGAGGCTAAGAATAATTTGGAGAACGAACGTACACGTCTCAGTACAATTTTGAAAGAGACGGAAAATAACTTTACAAAGACAACGCAAGAGTTGAACAGCACCAAGTCGACACTGCACAAGACTCAAATGGAGTTTGCCCAAAAGGATGAGGGCGGCAAGGAGTTGCAAAACAAATTGTCAGCTGAGGTGGAGCTAAAGGAGCGTGCTCAACAGGAACTATGTCAGATTAAGAAACAATTGTCGGATTTGGAGGCAAATCTATGTGCTACACGACAGGAATTGGCACGTGCACGTTGTCATAATAACCAAGAGGAGCATCGTTTCCATGCACGCGAACAGGAGTTGGCAACACGCATGGAAGAAGCACGTGGACGTGAAAAACGACTAGAGGATCAGAAGCATAATCTAGAAGTTTGTCTCGCTGATGCTACACAGCAAATTCAAGAGTTGAAGGCACGATTGGGTGGCGCCGAGGGTCGCATCAGGGCACTGGATGAGCAGTTGGCGTGTGTTGAGCTTCACAAGCGCGATACTGAGCATAAGCTTAGTTCTGTGGTGCACACACTACGTCGGATTGCGGGTATCCAAGTTGATGGCAGTGTTAATCTTTCGCATCGATTGTTAAGTCCATCGCGTCGGTTTAGTCCGTCACGCAGCGTTGGTGACTACGACAATCGCAGCACATCCCAATGTCCCGATGCACCCATCGATGTCGATCCGGATTTGGTTAGGAAGGGTGTACGCAATCTAATGCATCAAGTGGCACAATTAGAGCGCGAAAAGGATGACTATAAGTCACAATTGGGTGCAGCTAAAAAACAGCTGCAGGATGCCGCAGAGCAGCAATTGCGCTGCGATGCCAAATTGGGCAAACTGCAGGCAATGCTGCGTAATCTGCAGGAGGAAAAGAGTAATCTGGAAACAGATCGTAAAATGAAAATATCTGCACTCAATGCACTTGAAGAGAAACTAAAGCAACGCAATGATGAGTGTCAGATGCTACGCGAACGTCTCGCACAGACAGAAATGCAGTTGGCTGCCACCTCTGAAGAGAATGGTCAGAATGAAGAGCGCTTGGAGAAGAGTCGTCAGCAGTGTGGTAAGTTAGACAACGAGAAGCGTATACTGCAGGAAGAACTGGCCAAGGTTGAGGGACGTGCCAGTAAATTGGATTTGCAGCGTGTCGCCATGGAAGGTGATCTCACACGCCTGCAAATGGCACTTCAAGAGAAGGATTGCAATATTAGACAAGTAACTGAACGATTGGATAATCAGACTCGTGCCATGACCCAGCTGGAGGATCGTTGTACATCACTTAAATCCACTGTAGATCAGCTAAAGGAACGTTTACAAAAGGCTGCTGTCTCAGAGACACAATTGCATGGCGAGATTAGGACATTGCAAAAAGAACTTTCAGAGCAAGGACATTGCTCCCAAGCCAATGAGGATAAACTGAAGCTTCTGCAGAAGACTCTGCAAACAGCAGAAAATGAAAAACGCATTCTAACCGAGCGACTGGACAGCGCTCAGACCAATCTCAATGAACTACGACGCAGTCAACAGGCGCAACTAGATGGCAACCAACGTTTACAAGAGCAAGTCACTGATCTTGAAGTGCAGCGATCGGCATTAGAATCTCAACTACGTATTGCTAAGTGGAATCAAGAGAATGGCGATAAGGTCGTAACTAACGGTGGCAACGGCGTTGGCGGTGGTAGCCATGAAGAGGAAGAGCTTAGTCGCCAATTGAAATCATCACAACGAGAGAAATCTGAACTGCGCAGTAAATTGCAAACGCTGCAGGATAAGGTAAAGCAATTGGAATGCGATCGCAAGAGTAAATTTTCTGGTGGCAATGCTTACGATCGTGCTGAGAAAGCAAATTCCTATTATGGTGGAGGTGGTGGAGGCGATGCCGGTGAATATGATTCAAATCGTTATGATGTTGGCACAGGCGGTTCCTATAGCTGCGGCCTTGATCACAGCACTATTGAGCAGGAGACACGTGATTTACGTTTGAAAGTGCGTCGTCTAGAGACACTGCTTGCCGAAAAGGAATCGGAGCTGGCACGCTGTAAGGCACGTATGATTGATAGTAGTAAGTGTATGGATGGCATCGATGCAGATCGTTATCGCAATGCACAAATGCATGCCGAGAAGCTACTCGATGCTCGTGAGCAATCCCATAAACAGCAGGTGCTACGTCTCGAGAATCAGGTGAACTAGTGTTAAATTCTATAAAATCTTTAAATAACAGTTAAAGTGAAACTCTTAATTTGTATAGATTTCAATGCTGCGAGAACAGTTGGCACAGGAGGCAAAGCGTCGTCAGCAATATGTGCTGCGCAGCTCAAAGGCAAATCGTGAGATGCAACAGTTGCGCAGTACGTTAGGTGACTCACTGCGTAATGTCTCGCATAATCCAGTCGATGCGCATTTGTTAGAAAGTGAAAGCAGACGGTAAATAAAAATATTTGGAAAAATTAAAAAAATATATTTCTATTAATTATATTTTTTGTTACAGTTTGGATTCGGCAGTTTCCATGAGCTTGCCACCATCATCATGTCGTGATTACGATCGTGATTAAAGATCACATAGAAATGCGTTTGTCAACTGGTATTTTAATCCCGCCAAGACGTAACCTTCACTGCCCGCATATATGACAAAACCGATATGCATTTATTTTAAAGCAAACGCTTAAGGACACCAAAAAAAAAAAAAAAATTCATTAGATAATACAAATCAAAATATATTCCATTAACTTATTTATAAATTTAACTTGACGCATAAAATAAGTCGCATTTATGTTTATCATAATACTTGAAGAAATCTCTCAGTCTTCAAGTTGAACTACTTTCTAGCTGTTCATTGTCTGCCTCGTTAGACAATTGAGATTTCGTGCAAGTATCCATGATCTCGCATAAATGCGACTTATTTCATGCGTCAAGTTAAATTTATAAATAAGTTAATGGAATATATTTTGATTTGTATTATCTAATGTATTTTTTTTTTGGTGTCCGTAAGCGTTTGCTTTAAAATAAATGCAAATCGGTTTTGTCATGTATGCGGGCAGTGAAGGTTACGTCTTGGCGGGATTAAAATACCAGTTGACAAACGCATTTCTATGTGATCTTTAATCACGATCGTAGTCACGACATGATGATGGTGGCAAGCTCATGGAAACTGCCGAATCCAAACTGTAACAAAAAATAAAATTAATAGAAATATATTTTTTTCATTTTTCCAAATATTTTTACTTACCGTCTGCTTTCACTTTCCAACAAATGCGCATCGACTGGATTATGCGAGACATTACGCAGTGAGTCACCTAACGTACTGCGTAACTGTTGCATCTCACGATTTGCCTTTGAGCTGCGCAGCACATATTGCTGGCGACGCTTTGCCTCCTGTGCTAACTGCTCTCGCAGCATTGAAATCTATACAAATTAAGAGTATCACTTTAACTGTTATTTTAAAAATTTTATAGAATTTAAGACTAGTTCACCTGATTCTCAAGACGTAGCACCTGCTGTTTATGGGATTGCTCACGAGCATCGAGTAGCTTCTCGGCATGCATTTGTGCATTGCGATAACGATCTGCATCCATGCCATCCATACACTTACTACTATCAATCATACGTGCCTTACATCTTGCCAGCTCTGATTCCTTTTCGGCAAGCAGTGTCTCTAGACGACGCACTTTCAAACGTAAATCACGTGTCTCCTGCTCAATAGTGCTGTGATCAAGGCCGCAGCTATAGGAACCGCCTGTGCCAACATCATAACGATTTGAGTCATATTCACCGGCATCGCCTCCACCACCTCCACCATAATAAGAGTTTGCTTTCTCAGCACGATCGTAAGCATTGCCACCAGAAAATTTACTCTTACGATCGCATTCCAATTGCTTTACCTTATCCTGCAGCGTTTGCAATTTACTGCGCAACTCCGATTTCTCTCGTTGTGATGATTTCAATTGGCGACTAAGCTCTTCCTCTTCATGGCTACCACCGCCACCGCCGTTGCCACCGTTAGTTACGACCTTATCGCCATTCTCTTGATTCCACTTAGCAATACGTAGTTGAGATTCTAATGCCGATCGCTGCACTTCAAGATCAGTGACTTGCTCTTGTAAACGTTGGTTGCCATCTAGTTGCGCCTGTTGACTGCGTCGTAGTTCATTGAGATTGGTCTGAGCGCTGTCCAGTCGCTCGGTTAGAATGCGTTTTTCATTTTCTGCTGTTTGCAGAGTCTTCTGCAGAAGCTTCAGTTTATCCTCATTGGCTTGGGAGCAATGTCCTTGCTCTGAAAGTTCTTTTTGCAATGTCCTAATCTCGCCATGCAATTGTGTCTCTGAGACAGCAGCCTTTTGTAAACGTTCCTTTAGCTGATCTACAGTGGATTTAAGTGATGTACAACGATCCTCCAACTGGGTCATGGCACGAGTCTGATTATCCAATCGTTCAGATACTTGTCTAATATTGCAATCCTTCTCTTGAAGTGCCATTTGCAGACGTGTCAGATCACCTTCCATGGCGACACGCTGCAAATCCAATTTACTGGCACGTCCCTCAACCTTGGCCAGTTCTTCCTGCAGTATACGCTTCTCGTTGTCTAACTTACCACATTGCTGACGACTCTTCTCCAAGCGCTCTTCATTCTGACCATTCTCTTCTGAGGTGGCAGCCAACTGCATCTCTGTCTGTGCGAGACGTTCGCGTAGCATCTGACACTCATCATTGCGTTGCTTTAGTTTCTCTTCGAGTGCATTGAGTGCAGATATTTTCATTTTACGATCTGTTTCTAGATTACTCTTTTCCTCCTGCAGATTACGCAGCATTGCCTGCAGTTTGCTCAATTTGGCATCGCAGCGCAATTGCTGCTCTGCGGCATCCTGCAACTGTTTTTTAGCTGCACCCAATTGTGACTTGTAGTCATCCTTTTCGCGCTCCAATTGTGCCACTTGATGCATTAGATTGCGTACACCCTTCCTAACTAGATCCGGATCGACATCGATGGGTGCATCGGGACATTGGGATGTGCTGCGATTGTCGTAGTCACCAACGCTGCGTGACGGACTAAACCGACGCGATGGACTTAACAATCGATGCGAAAGATTAACACTGCCATCAACTTGGATACCCGCAATCCGACGTAGTGTGTGTACCACAGAACTAAGCTTATGCTCAGTGTCACGCTTGTGAAGCTCCACACACGCTAACTGCTCATCCAGTGCCCTGATGCGACCCTCGGCGCCACCCAATCGTGCCTTTAATTCTTGAATTTGCTGTGTAGCATCAGCGAGACAAACTTCTAGATTATGCTTTTGATCCTCTAGTCGTTTTTCACGTCCTCGTGCCTCTTCCATGCGTGTTGCCAACTCCTGTTCACGTGCATGGAAACGATGCTCCTCTTGGTTATTATGACAACGTGCACGTGCCAATTCCTGTCGTGTAGCACATAAATTTGCCTCCAAATCTGACAATTGTTTCTTAATCTGACATAGTTCCTGTTGAGCACGCTCCTTTAGCTCCACCTCAGCTGACAATTTGTTTTGCAACTCCTTGCCGCCCTCATCCTTTTGGGCAAACTCCATTTGAGTCTTGTGCAGTGTCGACTTGGTGCTATTCAACTCTTGCGTTGTCTTTGTAAAGTTATTTTCCGTCTCTTTCAAAATTGTACTGAGACGTGTACGTTCGTTCTCCAAATTATTCTTAGCCTCCTCCAGATTGCTAATCTTTTGCAATGCCTCCTCAATGGCACGTGCCTGCTCTCGCTTGGCGCTCTCTACACGCTTGACATGATCACGTAACTCCTTGTTACTAGTGGAATACTTATCCCGTTCAATGTTGCTGTCTGCCAGCTGCCGACGACTATCGGTCAGTTCTTTACGCAAGCTATCGATGTAGCCTTCACCTGTAGAAGTAGAATAAAAATTGAATGAAATCTTGAGAATCCTTTTCTAGAACTGTCCTTAATCTTACCTTCTTTGGTCTTGCGCAATGCATCCTGCAATTCATTATTGGTTCCCTCCATTTTATCCTCCTTAAGACGTATTTCCATCTTGAACTCTTCACTCAGTCGGCAAAGTGTATCGCGTTCCTCGCGCAAACTATTCAGCTGTAGCTCCTGCTTGCGTATGCATTCCTCTAATTTGATTCTGTAGAACAACAATTATTATTATTATCATATCTAGTTGGAGTTGCGACATTGACTTACTTGTGCTCCTCTTCCTTGGTGCGCATGTGAACAATCTCATCCTTGAGATGAGCAATAGCAGCACGTTGCTTCTCATCACGTGCATTGGCCTCACGCTTATTGCGATCCAAGGACTCCTGTTCGGTCTTTAAATCGCGGGAAACAGACTCGAGCCGTTCGGCCACCGCTTGCTTATCGCGATGGGCCATAAGCAGAGCCTGTTGTTTTTCATTCTCTGCACGTATTAGTGTCTCTTCATGCTGCTGCACAAGACTTTCGATATGCGCCTGTAGTGCAGCAATGCGCTCTTGTAACTTTTCAATTTCATCATCTTTGGCGGTTTGAAGTGCCTGTAATGCCTGCTGCATGCGTTTTTCTAAAGCAGTGCGCAGCTGCAACACTTCATCACCATGTCGCTTGGATGCATCTTCAGCTGCAGCCTGTAAGCTGGCAATTTTCTGATTGAAATCACTCTCAGCGGCACGTGCAGCATTTAGTAGCTGTGTCTTTGTCTCCTGTGCTTTGCGTTGACATAACTCCAAGTCTTTTTGTAGACGTGCCACATGATTTTTAAGGGATTCTTCGCGTACGAGTGCTTCTTGAAGATCACGTTCCAATTGACTGCGCTTCTCTTCGACAGCCTCGAGAGTTGTATTAGTATCGAATAGCACAGTCTCAAGTGATTCCTTCTCTGAGCGTAATGCAGCCAATAGCTCATTCAGGCGATGCGTATCCTTCTCATGAAGATCAATGACAACCTGTTTCTCTTCGACATCTTTGACCAT
The DNA here is from genome assembly GCA_037044475.1 of Zaprionus obscuricornis. NCBI lineage: Eukaryota > Metazoa > Arthropoda > Insecta > Diptera > Drosophilidae > Zaprionus > Zaprionus obscuricornis. The sequence goes on from JBAMBR010002039.1 coordinate 7,172, forward strand.
TTCTTCAATGTTTCGATTAAGGCGGTTATTCGTCTCGGTCGCCTGCTCCAGGCGTTGACGTGTGCGCATCAACTCTTCGTTTAATGCTTCCTTCTTGCGGCATGTGGCCGTTAGCTGATTATGGATGTCACATTTCTCACGTGTCATGCACGCTAGATCCTGTAGAATCTTCTCCTTTTCCAATTGCAAACACTTAAGCTTTTCGCTATACGAAAGATTATCCGTCTCGAGCTCAAGACGTGCCTTATCTAAGACTGCTAATTCTTTCTTCAGTTCACCAATTTCACTAGCCTGATCGGAAGACTGTAGACGCAATTTTTTGCGCTCGTCCTGTGCCTCCACAAGACAATTTTGCACTGATTTCAATTCATCGCTGGTCGAGCAATTGTTATTGGATAATTTTTCGTGTTTCTCCTGTAAATCGCATTTCTCCAGCAATATTTTATCCAGATCGTATTCAAGATCTGATTTTTGTTTCTCGAGCAAACTTATCAAATTATCAGATTCAATACGCTGTTGCTCCAACAGATCACGATTGAGACTAACACGATTTAGTTCCTCGCGCAACGAAATTGTCTCCTCTCTTAGCCGACTGCTGCGATCTTCCTCAGATCTATATGAAAAGTTTGAATAAAATCGTAAGATATATTAAAATCTATATATATATATATATATATATATATATATATAATTTATCTGATCTTACCTTAAATTTAATTCTGTTATATTCTTGTCTTTAAGTATACGCTGAATTTCCAGTTCCACGGCCTTTTTATCTTCCTCCATGGAATCAATACGTTTTTGCAATTTGCCATAATTCAATTGCAATTTTTCAAAATCGCCACTTAGATTTTCAAACTATAAATATTTAAATTAATAATAAAAAATTTGGAAAAATTTAGTAAATTAATTTAATTATCATGATTAAAAAAAAAAAAAAAAAACAATAATTTTTGTAAATATTTAATTGAGACCTTCAAAATGTTGTTTATATATTTCATATTCAATCAGGCAAAGTTTAAGCTCGTGTCTAATGAATTTGCACTTGTATTTCCTATATACCGGCTCTGGCTGTCTCCGGCGCATACTTTAATCTCTCTACGCTTCATATGGTTTGTCTAGCCATAGATTGCTCTTTTTCATTGTTGCTGTTGTTTTTGTTATTTGCATGATTATCGCCCGTTATCACCTGTTATCACCTCTGGCACCCACACTTACCGCATTATTAAGATCGACACGCCCCATTTCCGATTGCTGTTTTTGCACCCGGACATCGTCTAAAGTCTTCTGTAGACTTTCACGTTCCTGCAATAATTCGGATAATTTCGAATTGCTTGCATCCAATTTTTCGGTCAACTGCTGCATTTTATTCGTTAGCAACTGTTTAGTACCTTCACTAGTGTCCAATTGTGTGCGAGTATTGCGTAATGTTTCGCTACTATGTTGGAACTTGACCTGCATGTCATGCAATGCCAATTGATATTTGTGTAGTGCTGCTTGTACTGCCGAAATGGTACCCTCGGCAAATGCTTGAGAGGCGCGTGTTGAATTGCGTCGTGGTGATTTACCACCACCACCGCCCCCGCCAGCAGTGGCTGCTCCACCCGCAACAGAAGCAGAATCACGCGTTAGATGCATGTGCTGCATGGCACTGTTAACCTCAGCGTCTGCTTCACGATCAGCGATCTCAGCATCTTGTACAACGGCTTGAGCAATTTCGCGCATGGAATTATTCAGACGTTCGATTTCGTCATTATAACGATTAGCCAATGCCGCCTGCGATTCGGCTTGGGCGCAACGATCTTCCAATTTCTTCAATTGATTCATCAGTTCAAGCAGTCGTTGATCACGCTCCATAATCTCATGTCTGGCGCTTTCATATTGAACTTTCAACGTGGCCAATTGTGCTTGAAGTTCATCGTTAATTCGACGCGATTGTTTCAGTTCTTCGTCGGCAGCACGTTTCGCTTGTTGCAAATTGAATGCCACCGTAGAGTTGCAACCATTGATATCCTTGCCAACACAATTAATTTCTTGTCCCATTTTCGCAACTTCAGCTTTCATTGCACTCTGCATATCTTTGAAGGCACGCTTAACGGCAACTACTTCACGCCACATCTTCAGCAAGCGGTTATGTTCGCTGTTGTAGTAGTCCTTAAAGGCTTGTTCCTCCTCCTTGAACTCATCCTCTTTAATGAGCAGCTCATCACGCATACTTGACCAATCATTTGTAAGTTTTTGCAAATCATTTGTCAATGCTTCATTGGTTCGATTAGATTCCTCTAGCTGCTGTCGCAGTGCATTGTTTTGAGCCACAATTTGCTCACAACGATTGCGTTCATCTTCGAGCTTACGGCACAATTCGCTTGTATCCTCAAGCAAATAATCACGCCCGCAACTAGGTGGCGGCGATTCCAAGGATGAGCTGCATGGCAAACTGCTTTGTCCAAGGGTCAACGAAGTTGAACACTGTGCAATGGAAGACAAGAGGATATTATTGAATATTAAGTAATTTACAATAGAATTTAAATATTTTTTTTTTTACGAATTTTCTTACAAAATTATTATTAATTAAAATGCTAATTCAATTTTATTTGGAGCACGCTACAATAATTAGTTTCAGTTCACAAAATAAAAAAAAAAACGCAACGTAAAGTAACGGTGCTTTTTTATGCTGGCATCCCAATGGCCAATTTAGTGTGTAATTGCAATTCATAAGAGGTTGCCATATCTCTTATTTTTTCTTATCTATTTTAAGTAGTTTTTTCTAAATATATTAATTTTGGTGTTATTATTATTATACTATATTTTATTTTATATTTAATCTATGACTTACCAACACTTGACTGGCAGTTGGTCCCGTTGTTAGTTTCGGTGCACAGGGAATTCCTGTTGCTGTTGTTGATGTTGTAGTTGCTGCTGTTGTCGGCTTAATAGTTTCATGCATACGCTCCTCAAGATCACTGCAGCGTTGCCTATATTGTTGAATCTTCGACTGCAAGCGACTAACTAGATTTGCTTGATTATGCTGTGCCTGCTTGTAAGTGTCAAGACGACGTCGATAACTGTGCGATTCATCGGCCAAACGTTGACGCAACTCCTGATTTTGACGCAACAGTGCGTTGGCAGAACAATCACCACCAGCAGTTGGTGGTGGTCCTGGTGCTGGGCTCATCATTCTGGGCGTAATAGCACCAGAGACGTTATTGTTGTTATTGTTATTACTATTGTTATTGCTATTGTTCAGATTGCAATTATTTGTCTGCTCTAAACCACGCCCACGATTGCGTGAGAAAGGCAGACGCGTCGTGGATGATGTTGCCGTTGATGGCCCTTGCAGGTCGACGGCCGCTGGGCAAGGCGTTTGCTTGAAGTTATCGCGATACGCTTGCATCTGCCAAGAGGTCAAAGTAATAGTAATGGGGAAAGGTAAAAGGTGAAAAAGGGTGATAAGTAAAGTTTACTCATGGAAATTGCTTGCGGTTTGCGTGCATAAAAACTTTTGCAGAAACTTTGCCGCCTACGCCTAAATGCTCGATAACTTTATTCAAATTGATTTATTAACTCTGGTTTTGTACAAGAAAGGGGAGGGGGAGGGGAAGACTTCTATGTAAGATTGAGTCGGTAGTGTAGCGACAATTGGGTGAAGTAAGGGATGGACGGTTTGGCGAGTGAAGAGACCAGGTTAACTCTTACCATTTCCGGGTCGCCATGACAGCTGTACAAGGCGAATTTCTATTAAATTTATTTTTTCTCGCATTTTATTTTATGCTTAGGCCTCATAAATAAACAAGCTCCCCTTTTTATTTCATTTTATCATCATCTAGTCAATGATATTTCTATGCAAAAAAAAAAAAAACATCGCCCACTTGACGATACAATAGCTTTATGTTACCCATCCCCTACCCCGTACCCTTCAAACTGAGCTGACACGGTTTGTCACCAGGAGACAGCAAAATTGTGTGTTTTGTCAGGTACAAAGTTCCCATGCCCCCAGTCCAAGACCTCCTTTCTCCAAGACCCCTGTGTCTGTCACACAGCAACAACATGCATAATAATTTCGTTGTCTTCGTATATTTATATTAATAAACAAAAAAAAAAATATTTTTTTTTCCTTTTTTTTTTCTCTTTCTTTCATTTTTGTTCTTGTTGAAACTTCTTTCGACACGATATGAATAAGTTTTTTTCGTAGTTCTTGGTGTTGTTGCTGTTGTTATGTGTTCTGTTTATACTAACTACTTTTCGTGTTCTTTGGGTCGTCTTCTAATTTTAAGCTTCTTATGCTGCCAACTTATTTCCTTATTTCATTTTTGTATATTGACAATAACAACAACAACAACAACAACAACAACATAGACAACTGAGACTTAATAGTTTTTCATGATATCTTCGAGCATGCTCGAGCATGCAAACTTATTTTTTTGGAGGTACTTGGATTGGAACTTGATTTGTGTCTATGTGATTCTACTTTCTATTTTAGTGCACCTTATTTTATAGTTCTGAATTTCGACTTCGACTATGAATTCCTCTTCTTCTTCTTATTCATCTAGTTCGACTTACTGTACAGTTTCACTAAAGTTGGATTGAGGTCGACATAAAGACATAATCATAAAACTGTCATAGTTAAATACATTTTTGTATTGAAATAAACAACTTTGTATACTACTGACATATACAAAGAAAGACAAACTTTTTACATATTCTCGTATTCTTATAAGGTTATAAATTTAGTCCTTAAACCTTTATTGCACATTGCCTGACAATATTTGTGCAAAAGTGAAGTTTTTAAATTTGTACAACAAAAAAACAATAAATTAAAAATATGAAAGATTATGATATAATATAATGATTATCTATATTTTCAATATGTTTTATTTTACGGAATAATATATTTGCTAATTATATCAGATCTGCAAAAAACCCTTTGGTTAAATACATCCTTTAACTTTTACAAAAAAACCATTAAAAAAGTTAAATTTCATGAAAAATTATTTAAATTTCTTTTATATATTGAAATATAACTTTTCTAACTAAACAATAATTTAAAAGTGCAACAAAATTTTAAAATTAAAAAAGAAAAGAAATGTTCATCTTAAAAAAAAACGAAATAATTGAACTAAATGTTGTGCCATTTTATATATTTTTTAGGACTTACTACTTCAATGGATGTTTATCCAATTGTAGAAACAATATCTGAAAGATCAACACAAATGCGCACAATATGCGAATGTTCTTAACTGATTGAGTTTCAATTGAATACTCATCAAGTAATCTTGAGGTTAACTCAAAGCACACTCTACACTAGGAGTTTTTCTTTTGTCTCTTTCACTGTTTAATGGGCGGCAACAGTCAATGGGTGAAGAGAATCATACACCACGCCTGTTTTTTATTTTGTTAACTCAAACTACAGTCCCCTCCCAGTGCCACACCTACTTTCCACTTCAACTTTCACGTCGCGGCAATTGACACGAATTTTTGCAAAGAATGCGGAAATACGCAAAAAAAAGGCGGAGTTCTCTCTCACATGAACTCGTATACAACGTACTAACGGTAAAACTAATCACAATAATATGACACTCGATATATCCATATATATATATATATATAGCGAATCTGCTTCCGTTTTTGAACTGTCAATGTCCGTGGAACAGAAACGACTGAGCTTCAATCGCTGTGCAAGACCATTTACATAAGGAAGAGCGACAGGATTTTTTGCATTCTGAAGTATTACGTCGCCATTAAGGATACTGAGACTGTCTTACCCGGCTCTGGTTGCAACTGTTTGGCGCTTGTTTTGTGCTGCTTTTTTTTTGGGGGGGGAGGAGGGGTAGGGTAAAATAAACATTGAATTAACAAATTCCATGTTGCCACGGACAACCAAAATTGATTGCGATTGCGAGTCATCGAAATGGTATACGCTAGCCGGGAAGACCTCAGAATTATGTTTGGCGTGCTAGAGAGCAACAAATGCAAATCGTGGCTCAAAAAAAAATATATATTTCCCGGTCTATAACTTTGAGTACCCCTAAACAGAGCAACGTATATATATATATATGTGTGTGTGTGTGTGTGTGTGTGTGTGTGTGTGTACTGGAGCATCTAACAACATATATTGGACACAATATTCATGCCTAACTGCGTTTAATAAGTCAAACGGAGTACGGCAATAAATTGTTGAGCTCTGCCAATGAGGTTTACCCCTTTCTTGATCTATTATTTATTCGTTTTTTATTTATTTCATTTCTTTTTTTTTTTTTCTTTTTTCATCTAGATTCTACAACAAAATTGTAACCACTAAAGCGTATTATGCTAATTAATACTGTACTAGAAATGAATATTATCAAAAATAGGGTTAAATAGAGTCATTTCTATGTGCAGCCAAGTTAACGTGCATTTATAACTTGTACTATAATATCACAATCAGTCAAGTTTCTTATAGAATATCAATTTACAGAAATGTTCACGGAATGACAATGCAAAATGAAATATGAAATATATATACCTATATATAGAATATATACATACATGTACAATAATCTGCTTATTTAATTTTTAAAAAAATTTCAACATAATCTGAATTTAATGTCATGGTAATACAGTTAAATCTACCTATAAAATACCTTTAATGCAATGGGACTATAAAGACTTGATAGAAATTTTGATGGCTTATTTTAATGTGTTTCGTCTGTATTTGCTATATTTAAAATAATGAATTATCTGCTCTGAGTCCTAATATGAGAATAGTACGGCAAAAAAAAAAAAAAAAAATGAAGTATTTAACGATTTATTTATTTTATTATGTTTTTAAAAATTAATTAATTAATAAATTACAAATGTGTCAGGCATACTCTTATCTGACATTTTATTTGTCTCAAGATATACTATTTAAAAGGCACTTTGCTCCTGAATTGGACTTGAATACCATCAGAGTATTTGTCTTTATACTTTCCATTATATATATATTATTTTTATTTATACTAAGTAGTACAGTTATATTTGACTTTTATATTTTTATTTTCTCCTTACAATTTTTTTATTCTTTTTTTGTGACTATAGAAATCTGTGAAATTTTCCAAAAGATTTTATAAATTCTCTAAATTTTTCTTAGTCAATTTTTATCGAAATCTAATTAAAATTTATTGAACGATGCAGTTAAACTTAATAGTTTTTAATTCTTTCTAAGGAATACAAGTCTACAAGTCTTAAGTCTCTTTACAAAATAGGAAGTCTTTTACAAGTATAGAAATGTTTTTACTTTGATTTGATTGTAATCTTTAAATAAATAAAATTGAAAATTGTGTATAATCTTAATTTAAATTAGTTAAAATTTATTTCATCAATTTGTGCAGAAACATACCGACAATTACTATCCATAAAACGTATAACATCTCCTTTATAAAGTTGCTTCCAATTAAACTGTAACAAACTTAGCTGGTTATGCACTACTTGCAATTCCAATAAATAAGTATAATGCATTATTTATTGGAATTGCAAGTAGTACATAACCAGCTAAGTTTGTTGCAGTTTAATTGGAAGCAACTTTATAAAGGAGATGTTAGATGTGTTATGGATAGTAATTGTCGGTATGTGTCTGCACAAATTGGTGAAATAAATTTTAACTAATTTAAATTAAGATTATACACGATTTTCAATTTTATTTAATTAAAGATTATAATAAATTGAAAGTAAAAACAGTTGTATAGTTGAAAAAGATTTGGCAAGAGATTTCTTGGAAAGAATTAAAAACTATTAAGTTCCCCTGCATCGTTCAATAAATCTTAATTAGATCTCGATAAAAATTGACTCGAGAAAAATTTATAGAATTAATAAACATTTTTTGGAAAATTTTACAAATTTCTATAGTCACAAAAAAAGAATAAAAATATTGTAAGGAAAAAATAAAAATATAAAAGTCAAATATAACTGTACTATCTAGTATAAATGAAACTTATATATATATAATGGAAAGTATAAAGACAAATACTCTGATGGTATTCAAGTCCAATTCAGGAGCAAAGTGCCTTTTAAATAGTATATCTTGAGACAAATAAAATGTCAGATAAGAGTATGCCTGACACATTTGTAATTTATTAATTAATTAATTTTTAAAAACATAATAAAATAAATAAATCGTAAAATACTTCATTTTTTTTGCCGTACTTCTTATATTAAACTCGGCATAATTCATTATTTTAAATATAGCAAATACAGTCGAAACACATTAAAATAAGCCATCAAAATTTCTATCAAGTCTTTATAGTCCCATTGCATTAAAGGTATTTTATAGGTAGATTTAACTGTATTACCATGACATTAAATTCAGATTATGTTGAAATTTTTTTAAAAATTAAATAAGCAGATTATTGTACATATATGTATATATTCTATATATAGGTATATATATTTCATATTTCATTTTGCATTGTCATTTCGTGAACATTTCTGTAAATTGATATTCTATAAAAAACTTGACTGATTGTGAAATTATGGTACAAGTTATAAATGCACGTTAACTTGGCTGCACATAGAAATGACTCTATTTAACCCTATTTTTGATAATATTCATTTCTAGTACAGTATTAATTAGCATAATACGCTTTAGTGGTTACAATTTTGTTGTAGAATCTAGATGAAAAAAGAAAAAAAAAAAAAAGAAATGAAATAAATAAAAAACGAATAAATAATAGATCAAGAAAGGGGTAAACCTCATTGGCAGAGCTCAACAATTTATTGCCGTACTCCGTTTGACTTATTAAACGCAGTTAGGCATGAATATTGTGTCCAATATATGTTGTTAGATGCTCCAGTACACACACACACACACACACACACACACACACATATATATATATATACGTTGCTCTGTTTAGGGGTACTCAAAGTTATAGACCGGGAAATATATATTTTTTTTGAGCGACGATTTG
>JBAMBR010002041.1:0-30892 GCA_037044475.1 Zaprionus obscuricornis
GCTATATGATATAGAGCTCCGATTTCGTCGAAATTTATATAAGACGTCTAGATCATCACTAAATGGAATTCCTGTAAGTTTTAGCCGGATACCTTAACAAACTAAGAAAAAACATCATTTTCGGCCGATTGTTCCTATGGCAGCTATATGATATAGTGGTGCGATTTGAACTAAATTTACATGAGACGTCTAGATTCTAACTAAACTAAACAGTAAGTTTCAGATGAATAGCTTAACATTCAAAAAAAAAAAATCCCAATTTTCGTCCGATCGATACTATGACAGCTATATAATATGATTGTCCGATCTGGTCAGCACCGACTTATATATAGCTTATGGTCATAGAGAGTATGTATGCCAAGTTTCATTGAGTTAGCTTTAAAGCTAAAAGACTGAAAGATAGATTTGCCAGCTACTATTGATGCTGAACAAGAATATATATATGCTTATATACGAAGCCTTAAAAATGACTGACCTAAATTCGTATAGACACTGCAAGCGTATAAGAAATATATTGAACATTAAATTATATTGAGCTTATCATGCAACAATATCAATGTTGCACCATCCGCCAGTTGCTTATCTCGTGTCTTTAATCATTCAACGGAGTTACATATTTCGCAGGAGATTTCTTGCCGCTTGCCGCTTGCCGATAGTGCAGTTGCCACACTTGCAACCTGTTGCCGAATGCGCCCCTTCTGTTGACTTCTGTAGCCACACAATTTGTGTGTGCCGGCTGAGGGTGCAATGCTGCATGTTGACTTTGTTGCATAAATAAGCAAATATTTATGCACTGACTTTTGCGTCCCTCTTATTTATTTATTTTTTATTTGTTGTTGTTGTTGCAACATTCACAATGTTCACAGTTGAAATGTCAATGCCATGGCGATAAGAGTTGTGCACAAGTCACAAGGCACGAGGCATGCGGCATGCGGCGTGTATTGCATGAAATTTCGAAAAATCAAATATTCGCCATAAATAAAACGCGAATCTTTTTGGCGTCGAGTGTGCAAGGAACAACAACAAGAAAAGATTCCAGGAAGAGGCGTGCCAACTGTCTGCATGCAACTGCCACCGAGAGACATTCAACAATGCGGCATTTTAATAATATTTCGCTTTCAATTTTTTTTTTCTTATTTTTTGCTTTCTTGTCTTTTGCACTTCTGATATCTTATTTTTCGCCCGAAATTGTCGTCGTTGTTGTTGCCACCACTTTGGCGGCGTGAACATACAGATACTTCAGATATACAGATATACATACATGCAGCATGTTGCAGGTGTGACAACATGATAATTTATCTGTGGCATCGACTCAACTTAACTCGAGTTGAGACTCCACTTTCAGTTGCAGAGTCTTCTTCTTTAACTTGCAGCATGACTTGCCGCGACTAAGGTAGCTACAGACAGTTGCCAGACAGTTGCAACATATAGATTTATGTTTCTGTAAGCGTTGGTAAACCTAATGCGACATTCAATTTTTGCAAAATCTGTTTGTTTGCAGCAAATAACAAATACTGCTTGCCACATGTTGCATTAAAATGAGTTGATATTGAAGTGAAACAAGAGATAATATAATATTGATGTACTACTGGATCAGGCAACTATATAAATATGTAAGGAAAGACAATTATTTGAAAATTTAAAAAATTCTTTAAAACATAAAAATGAAAAATAATAAAAATTTTTAGAAATTTCTTAAAAAAAAATATAAAATAAAATAAAAATAATATTGTCAATTTAAATACTTTATATAGATCTGTATCCTTCCTGAATATTATTAATAATATATTAAAAATTAACTGCGGCAAAAACTTAATTTTCTTCCTGATCCTAGAATAAACTTGGATTAATTTACAGTGCTTGCATTTCTGATAATATTGCGAATTATTGTATTAATTTTAAAATTATTTGTATATAAATAAATTTTTATTCTAATGCAAATTAAATTTAATTTCAATATTTAAATATTACAAATTTTCAATATCAATTTTATTTATTTTTTTTTTATATATTATTTAAATTTTGTTTTGGAAAAACTCAACAATCAAAGTAAGCTTTGACCTATGCCTAGTATTATTGCTAACGTTACAATTCTCATGCTATAATTCATTATAAAAGTTCGTCTGTAACTTGTCGCATTGAATTATTTCTGGTTATTTTTCCAATTTTTTTTTGGTATTTTACCAAAAATGTCGCAAGATAATTCATTGAAACATAAAATGGATATGAAAAATATGTCACAAAATATTTGGATGGTTAAAATGCCAAGATTTGTCTCACAATTATGGGAGAAATCATCATCCGATATGGAAGTGGCAACGCTACGCATGGAAAATTCTGTTGATGGTAAAGTACCAGCTAAAGTAAGTCTTATATTAAGTCCACAACTATTGGCATTGGAGGATAGCAATAAAGTAATTGCCGATCAGTTGGAGCTTAAAATTGCTAAGACAACACTTAATTCACAAATAACTGGAGTATTTTCCACAATCGAAGATGTAAATCCAGCCATGGAAGGTGTAATTAAATATAAAATGGAATGTTTACCTATTTGTAATACACAATATTTACGTATGAAACAACAAATGGTACGTGAAGCAAATCCATCACGTAGTGCCGAGGCACTTAATAATATTGTACGTAACTTTAAGCCAATCAGTAGTCATATTCATCATGTAAGTTACATTTAGATAATTTTCTAATTTTATTTCCCTAATTTTTATTCTTTCTCCAAAATATATCCTGCATCTCAAAGCAATCAATTTCTTAGTATTATAATATATTATTTGTATATTTATATTTTTATTAAATATTTCTATTAAATATTTTTATATTTAAAATATTTATATACTTTATATACTAATATTAACTTTCAATATGAGCAGCGCGAGGATGCCAAACGTAAGAAGGAAGCTGCCACCAAAGTAATGAGTCGTGATGCCATTATGGATATGCTATTCCAGGCCTTTGAGAAGCATCAATATTATTCACTTAAAGATTTACAATTCTTGACGAAACAATCAACATTTGTGCTTAAAACTGTCCTCAAAGAAATTGGCGATTATGGGAAAAGTGCTCAGCATAAGCAAATGTGGGAATTGAAGCCCGAATATTGTCATTATCAACCTGAAAAGGCGGCGACAAAGAAGGATGATGAAGCAAAGGAAAAGAAATCGGAATTAAATAAATAAATAAAATAAAATACAAAATATGTATAAAAATAAAAATAGAATATATAAAAAATATATAATAAAATAAAAAAAAAAAATAAATATAAATAAAAATAAAAATACATTACTAAATATAATATATAAAAATAAAATAAAATAATATAAAAATATACATTAAAAAATAATAATTAAATAAATAAATATAGCAATAAATATATAATAATAAATAGATAAAAATAATAATTATATAAAAATAAAAATATAAATAAAATAAAATAACAAATAAATAAAATAATTAATAAATAATATAAAAATATAAATAAAATAAATAAATGTAATAAATAAAATAAATTGAATACAATAAACAAACAAATATAAATAAAAAATAAAATAAAATAAAGATATAAAAAATATAATCATTAAATAAAATAATCGTAATTAAATAAAATAAATCATAATTAAATACGATAAAAAAATTAAATAAAAATCATAATTAAATGTAAAAATAAAAATATTTAAAAATCATGCAAGACAAGGGGGAGGGGAGACGAAGCATAAAAACACAATTTAATTTAAATGAAATTATAAAAGAAAAAAAATAAAATATACATAATGCATGTGGCAGAATCTTTTCATGCTAAAATCAATTAGTAATATTTTTTCTTTTTGAAGGATTTTTTTTTATATTGTTGAGTAGCTGACAACATAATGCCATACAGTTGAAGGCGACCACCCGGCAGCACGAGCAGCGTGGCTAATAATGAAAATGAAACCTGGTCACGCAGCTATACGCATATCATACAGCACACACACACACACACACTGTGGCAAGCTTGGTCTTCAATGTTGCCCTTAGTCAGCAGAGGCCTGAGTCTTTGAGAGCTCACTCTTACAGTTCCCTAGTACAATTTTAGTCAAATGCTGCAGCACAATATTCTTGTGTATATAAATTCATGTTAATCCACACAGCATGTCGTCTCTCTCTCTCTCTCTCTCTCTTACACTTACTCTCACTCGATCTACAAGCACTTTTCATTTCGTTGAACGTTTTTTTCTCTATGTTTCTGAACAACGTGCAGCAAGCGATTAGTAAATCGAGTTGGGGCACTGTTAATGTTGATGGGCGCCAGCTTTTAATCATTATTAATTATATGCTGCCTTGGCGCATAAATCATTTTTTTTTTTCAACTTTGCTTACTCTGCATTTACCTTGCAGCAGCGTAACGCTTGCTGGACATCGTGTCTCTATATCATTCGCTCAACTTGTGCAGCGTTTCTGTTTTTGTGATAATCATCTGACCAAGGACGACGTTTATTATGCCTGACTCCTAAGATAATCTTGCCACAACGTCGACTGCGACTGCGATGCTGCGACGACTGCGACTGCGGTTTTGTCTTGCTGAGAAATGTGTTTCATTATTTACAGCGCAGCTGTGGCATCAACAATTAATTTATTTCTATTTTCAGTTGCATTTCAGACTAGAACAACAACAACAATAACAACAAGACAAAATGTAAATAAAAATTAACTCAGACTTAAATTAAGCTACGATAATTCTATATAATTTCTCTCTTTCATAATTCTAGTTATAAATTCAAGCAAAAACCAAAAATTGAATTTTAAATGTTTTCTATTTTTAGAGCAGCAGAAAGTCTCAATTTAAATTTTTGTATATTTTTTAATTTAATTTAATTTAATTTTTAATATTAAAAGACTGAAAATTTAAAAAAAAAATTAAAATTAAAAATAATGAAATTAATTAATTAAACAAAAATAAAATGGAATATAAGAATAATAAAAATATTAAAATAATCAAAAAGAAAAAAATATTATAAAATAATTAATTAAAAAAAATATTTCTCTTATAAATTTTATAAATGAAAAAAATACTAAAAATACTAACTCAAAATACTAAAAAAATAAATACTAAAACCCAATATTACAAAAATAAATACTAATAAAAAAAATACAAAAAAATTAATTAATACTAAAAAAATTAATTAAAAAATACTAAAAACATAAATATTTAAACTCAATACTAAACAATAAATATTAATAAAAATAAATACTAAAAAAAATAAATTCTAGTAAAAATACTAAAAACAAATACTAAAAAAAAAATACTTAAAAAAAATACTAAAAAATAAATTCTAATAAAAATTAATACTTAAAAAAATACTAAATAAAATACTATCACAAAATACTTTATTATTTATAAATTTTAAAATTTTTATAAATAAACTATTGTAAATTCTAAAAAATAAATACTAAAAACTAAATACTAAAAAAAACATACTATCACAAAATTCTTTATTATTTATAAATTTTTTAAATTATTTAAATTATTTTTTATGTTTTCTACAAAAGAATATAATAAATTCTATGGTAATTTCTTGATTTTCTTATTTTTTTTTGGATGGGCTACAATGGTAATATCCATTTTTGTGGGAAGTCCTGTTAGGTTAGCTACCTCGACAGCATCACGTGCTAAAATTTGTCCACGCCTAACACTCATTCGCTTCTTATAATGATCAGCTAAATAATCAACAACAGCTCTAGGACCAACAGCAGCATAACGTGCACGTTTAGCACCAAGTTTTGGACGAATTCTATATAAATGATAACCATCATCATCAATGCCAGCAAATAAAACATCAGCAGCAGCATCAGGTAAAGATTCATATTTGCTAAGTAATAATCGTAGTGCAAGTGTAACTGGTGATCCTTCAAAGTCAGGTGATGCTCTTGATTCTTCCAATTGTGTAGCAACTTCAACCATAACATCACGATCAACTTCACCATGGGTGGCAGCGCAACTAAATAATTATAAATAAATATGAATTATTATAAAAATATAAATTTGTAGTGGTAATTAATGAGGAATACTTACTAGATATTATCCGATAGATAATAGATAAGATTACCGAACATTGACATGGCCAAAATAATGCCTTCATTATACATAAGGCCCACCATAGCACTATGAAAGTTGGAAATTAAGATTAAGTTGAGAATTTTAGGAGATATATGAAAAAAATCTATATAGTGCTGATAAAATTAGTAAGATTTTAAGATATGCAAGAGCTTTGAACTTTGGAATATTCTAAAAGTGCTTGATAAAAAAAATTTATGAAGCAGATATTATAATTGTAAAAATGTAAAGTTATATAGAATTTTTTTAGATTTTTGAAATATTAAAAAAAATATATATAAAAATTTTTTAAATTATGGGAAATATTGAAAAAAAAAATCTTAGTAATTCCAGAAAGATTTAAAGTCAAAAGCAAGAAACTTTGAATATAACTTAGTTATGATATTTGATATACAGGCAGACCTCCGAATAGATCTCCGATATTATATTACTTAATATTGCAGTATATGAATATACAGCTAATATTATCAACACATCATATACTATCTTTGCCTAAAAGTCAACTAATATTATTTGATGTATATATATGTGTTTTTTTACCCTCTTTTAGGTGGCATGGACATTATTGACAGCATCGATAGCATATTCATTTTTATGAATTTTTTTTTGTTGATCTCCGTTTAACCTCAAATGATCTGTCAAAACTAATGAGCTGTAAAAGAGCTAAAAAAAGAAAGAAAATATTAATTTAAATATTAATGAATTTTGCCACTTGATTTGCCGCAGAATGTGTAAGCGATATCTTTGGGTATTTTTTTTTTTTTTTTTGGAGATACACGATGCTTTCGGGGTCTAAGGGCTTACAGCTAATATTGTGTCAACGATTTTGTTGCTGTCGCTGACAAATTTTTTTTATGTTTTCTCTTGTCTTGGCCTCCAGCTGTGAGTGTCGTCTTCTCTGTCTATTTCTTCTCTCTCTCTCTCTCTCTCTCTGTCTGTCTGTCTCTTTTGCACTGTGGCAAAATGTGTCAAGTCATCGGCCAATGATATGCACGAGCGGATTAGTCGGGCGTGTCAACGCGCAAAAGTGTCAACCGCAGGCGCCGCTGGCTGACAGCCAAGTGGACATAAAAACATGCTGTGCATGTGCTCAACATAGCGACGCCAGCGAAGCCGAAGAGACGCGCACAGTGGTATTGGGATACGGTACAGTGGACCACACCGGTAGCCAAGTGGCCTAAGCTTTGAGTGTTGAGTGGGGGGAAACTTCATACAATTGGCAGTATGATGTAAACGATATTGACAAGTGCGAGGTTAAGTTCATGATGACAACACCTACTAGTGCGAGGGTCGCTTAATAAGTTGCTGCATAAACTGGTTTGCAAACTGGCAGCTGCAACAATTGGCAAAAACAAAATCTGAATTCGTATGCAAATGTATTTTAATGGTCATCATTAATTAAATGCAACACAAGCTTACCGATGTGTTAATTAGCCAGCAGCAATAAGAACAAACAGAAAAAAAAACACAAAATAAATAAATAAATAAAATACCTTGCAACGTCAACGGCAAAACTGCAACAGCAACGGCAACTGCAACTTAATTGCTGATTAAAATCTTCAACGATTTTTTTTTTTTTTTTATTGCACGTGTTTTGCCTGCTCCGATGACTTTATTTGTGCTGCACGAAACTTTTTCGAGCTGTCAGAGCTGCAACACAATCGATAACAAAAAAAACAAAATTGAAATAAAAAGCAAAGGGAAAATGATATAAAAAAAAATAATAATGGAAATTTATATAAAAATCAAATGCATTTTAATATAAAAATTCTAGAATTTTTCTAAGCTAATAACAGCAATAACTGCAAGTCTATCGATGATATTTATCAATCAGGGCTACGGATGTGACAAAAAATGAGAAGCGAAAAAAAAAAGCTAAACAAAAATATCTAAAAAATTGACTGAGAAATAGCTAAAAAAATCACTAGAAATGTGAAGCGAAAAAAAGCTAAATAAGCTAAATAACAAATTATCTACAACAGCATAAAAATCACTCAAAAATTAGCTAAATAAATTTTGGAAAAGCTAGAAAAAATGTTGCCAAAAATAGCTAAGCTACAAATATGTACAACCAAAAAAAAAATAGCTAAATAAAGGCTTTAAGCCTTTTGATGACACACTTGTTGCCTTAATCTCAATTTCATTCTTATTTTATTTTTTTTTCATGTTTATTTTTATCGTCGTACTCAAGTCTGAATCATCATCATATTCGTCAGCCTCAGCCTTAGACTCATCCTCAGCCTCATCAGTCTCATCAGCATCAACTTCAACTTGTATTAAGTATTATTATTTTTTGGCTTTTGTTTTATGGCATTTTATACAATTGTTGAACAGCAAGCAAAACACTTTAGCTTGTGAAATGATGACAGCAATTACTCGACAATTTGCATGTTTTTTTTTTGTTTTTTTGTTTTCATACTCTTACAGAGGGTATATTAATTTTGGACAGGAGATTGGAGTAACGCTCCTTGGAAGTCTCTTAGTTTTAAAGCTAATTCAATGAAACTTGGCATACATAATCACTATGTCTATAAGCTATATATAAGTCGGAGTCGGCCGTATCAGAATACTATATCATATAGCTGCCAGATCAGTCGAAAATTGAGTATTTGTATGAAAAACTTAAGCTATTCAGCTCAAACTTACAAGATTAAAGTTTAGTGGCAACATATACGTCTCATATAAATTTGGTTCAATTCGCACCACTATATCATATAGCTGCCATAGGAACGATCGGGAGAAAATTGAGTTTTTGTATGAAAAACTTTTTGATTTTTTAAGCTAAGAAAAACAAAGCTGAAAATAAAAGTTGTATTAAAAATAATTATTTTTTTTATTAGTACAATTTTAAAGAGTATTAAATCTTTGGCTTGCCGAAGATAATTTTGATTTCTTGTTGTGTCTCTCTTGTCTTTTATTATTTTCATATGTTATTCTTGGCAAGTTCATTTTGACAAGTTCACAAGGCAACATCAACAGCAACAACAACAACAATATTTTTTTTATACCAAAGACACATTTCATTAGCTCGTTATGGCGACCACCTACGGGCCCCAAAGCTCCGATTGGCAGAAAGACAGATAGAGCGAGAGAGAGAGACAGAAAGAGCGAGCATATGAGAGATGAGTGAGACCCACAACGAAGCAATTAAATGATGGACTGAGGCTGCATTGCATTGTGGGAAGGGAAAGGGGAAGTGGGGGCAAATCAGTTGCTAAAAGCATCGAAAGCAATCAGACATGGCGCACAACAAGAGGCCAAGAAACCAAGCCCCTTTCAGTTCTGCGAGTTGGCCAATTTTTCATTTCAATTTTTTTTTTTTTTTTTTTTTTTATTTATTTTTGTATTTATTTATTATTCTTTTATTTTTGTTAAGTATTTACAAAAGCGCACAAAAAAAAGGTAAAGACAACAAAAAGGGCCAACAACTAAAGTCAAAGGTTCTTCACAATCGACAAGAAACGAGAAACGAGAAAAGAAAATATAAAAAACAAAAAAAAAAAACGCAGCACTTGAGGCACATCAACAAAATGTCAATGTTTTCCTGTCTTTTGCGTCTTCTTCTACTGCTTCTTCTTTTTGTTTGTTGATGTGTCTAAAATGTTGTCGAAGTTTCTTTTGCAGTAACAGTGCATGAGAAAAGTATGTGACAAAGTACAATTATATTAGTTATGCAACAAATTTAATTACGTGAAGCAATAAAATTTTAATTAAATTTTTTTTTTTTAAATATTTTTATTTATTTTGAAATATTTATTAAATATATTGAAATTTATATTTGCAATAATTTTTTTTTATTTTTTATTAATTTTATTTAAATTTTTTCACAATTTTATTAAATTAATTTTTATAAATTTCATTTTTATTTTATTATTCTATTATTATTTCTTATTAACATTTAATAATTCCAATATTTTTTATGCCTTTAAATAAATTTACAAAAAAAATAAAATCTTATTTAAAGAACTTATCACAGTAAACACTTAAAAAAAAGGTTGGGCTTTGTTTTTTCTTCTCGCTTTTTTTTGCTATAATTACGAAATGAATTTTCAATGTTATTTCGCTTTAATTTGTGCTTAAGCTTAATGGAACTCGACATTACGACAGGCGGACAGACGGGCATCAGCATCGCATCGACAACGACATGGACTCTGGGCATCTGCTACTTTCCCAGACATTGATCCGCATCGGGCAACGGGTACAAAAGCAACAGCAACAACAACAACAGCAGCAGCAGTAATAACGACAAGAACTTATCACAACAAAGAGAAACCGGCAAAACAAAAGAAAACGGCGGCAATTTGGTTTTATATCGAATGGAATCAAGCATCGAGCGAGCGTCAAGCATCGAAACGTCGGAACGTCGAACATCGAGCGTCGAGCGTCGGCTGATTTAACACTGATTAATTGGAGCAAAATTATTATTACAGCTTGTTATTGTTGTTGTTGTAGTGACGAGGCCAGTGTGTACTGCACTTTAAGCTGATTTTCTTTTTTATTTTGCAGCAGCACAGTCAATGTTTCCATTCTCTGCTGTCTGTGCTGTCTACTACGATAACGTCACTTTGCCCTTTTTCACTTATAAAAACAAACAAGCAAAATATAAAAAATAAAGAGAAGAAGAAACTTCTAATTGATTTTCGAAAGCGCAAAAGAGAAATAACAACAATAACAACAACAACAAACAAACAATTCATTCATTCATTTATTATACTATGAAGTTTTGTGCCAACAGCATTTAGGCAAAACAATTTTTATCTCGCAAAAGAGAGAGAGTGAGCGAAAAAAAAATGCTAGTAAGAGAACAACAAAAACAAATCCCTTAAATTGCATAACATATCGCAATGCCACGAACGTCATTTATCAAATTCAAATGAAAGGGGAAAAGAGACAAGGACAACAGATATCGCATAACAGTGTTGACAATTTAGCTTTTTTTCGGCTAGAAATTTTGCTACTACTGCTACAACTAGAAAAAAGTACATATAAAAAATATAAAAATCTTTCTTATATGTTTAATTATTTTTAGCAAAATTGTATATATAAAATATATTTATATTTTTATAAAATTTATATTAATTAGCTACAAAATTTCAGCTCAAAATATTATGCTTAAATCATTTTTTCTTTGATCGATGTCTTTGTTTTTTGCAACTGGCAACACTGACAGACACGCAAAGTGTAAGATAGGAAGAGAGCGCGCGCAGTACCAGCACGAGAGCCTGCAATAAAAACAAGAAGAAGACGAACAAAACAAAAAAAAAAAAAAAGAGTGTAAAAGTAACTCGAAACTTGCGGCGCAAGTAAAGTGAATTCCCCGTGGAGCGTTTAATCAAAATTTACCGGCGAACGCGTTGCTGACAATGAGAAATTGCAACAAATTCGCGCGCAACGGCAAAACATTCGCTGAGCATACACAAAGCCAACGGCAGAGGGCAAAACCAAACACACAGATAGACTAAGAGAGAGAGAGAGAGAGAGTGTGGAAGAGAGTAAGGGGCGCAGATAGTTTGGTTAGCACAAAAAACAAAGCGTTTTTCGGAGGCGCAAAAAAAAAAAGAATGAAAGAAAAAGAAACAACAACGATCACGTTCGTTGAGCAGCAGCTTTACTCACTGCAATAGCAACAATAACAACAAACAACAATTGCAACAAACAGCTCCCGCTGTTAGTGAGCTATGCTGCTGCTGCTGCTGCTACTCGATTTCCATGCGAATGGCTTCGACATTGATTCGCCTCAGTTTATATTGCTTTCTGGTTGCGCTTTTTCTGGCATTTGTTTGCTGCTGCTACTCTTGCTGCTGCTGCTGTACTCGACTCTCTTGTCTATCTGTCTCTCACTGTCTGTCTGTCTGTTTGTCGGATTGTCTATGTTGTCTTTTTGCCGCGGATATGAAAAATGATGCCGCAACAATTTTAACAACCAAAAGCGCTCAGGGTCTGACCGCATCGCAACCTGCATCCCCCCTTCACGCGCTCACTCTCTCTCAGTATATACATACATCTCTCTCCCTCTCCCTCTCTCACGCTCGCGCTGCCTAGCTAGAAAGGCAAGTGAAGTGCAGCTTGCTTCTCGTCCTCGCACACTCAAACTTGATTGATGGGGCCAACGTTGGGAAAATGTTAAAGCATGCTATGGAAAGAGCATAGTGGGACGAAGAGAACAGAGCGCATTGAAGGTAAATTGAAAATGCAACAGCAACAGCAGCTAAGGAGAAATGATCATGGAGTCGTGCAACGGCTGGGCATGAAATCAATCTCTAGCTAAACGGTAGCAAATGGGCGTGTATGTCTGCTATATAGGCTTAGCATTGTGGGCGTTGAGCGTAGGCGTGGTAGTCATATGAGGTAGCCGAACAGTCGTTACAGTTAAGACTTGTGACTATCGATCACTCTATCAGGTGGGCAGCAGGCACAAAACAAATAAAATGCAACTACACTATGGTATTGAAAGTTTAAGGCGAGGGAAAGCTTTTAGTTGTATTACTGATTTTAACTGTGATTTTTTTTTTTTTTTGGCATACTGTTAACTGTATTAGAATGTTAATAAAATTAGGCAGCGCAGTTGTGTGATGCAGCTGCTTTCATATACATAAATAGCTGTCAAAATTGCGCTTATCTCTTGAAATTAAGAGCAACATTTCAATTCTAATACAATGCCATATGCAATATGTGCGCTAAAAGGAGACAACAATAGCATACGCATACGCATAGACTAAGAAAAGAGAGTTTTTGCATTTAATGCATAAATATTTTGATAATTGCAAAATAAGAGCGCACGCCCGCACGCTTGCATGTCACATTCACCTTTTAAAGTGAGCGTGTAAGCGAGATAGCAAGATCAACAGTTGTGATAAACGTAATGTAGTAAGCTGTGTTCTTATTGGCAACAACAATTGCAAAATTTGCCCAAAAACTTTCCCAATTGAAAATTTATGCTTGTGCAACAATCTATTAAGATTTTGCCAAAACATTGCACAAAGAGGAAATGAAAAAAACAAATTTGTGTAGGCAAATAAAGTGTTGGGTCTAAGACAAACAAAGAAACGCACTCAAAGAGCGAGAGAGAGAGAGAGAGAGAAAATGCCGATAAGAATTGTAGAGAGCGGAGAAAAAAAAACATTGGGACAAACAGCAACAAAATGCAAAATAGAGTCTCAAATTTCACTACACGCTGAAGGCGACGACGACGACGACGACGATGACGGCGACTCAGCCACCAATTGGACTTTGTCTGAGTCACAGACAAATACACACACACACATATAGAGTGGCGAGCAACTAGGCCACAGATGGAAATTGGAAATATGCCAGTTAAATAAACAGTTATTGAGTTGACTTTTTGACACTTCCCGCTGCGATAGCAACAGCAGCAGCAGTGGCAGTGGCAGCGGCAGCAGCGATAGTTGTAGTTTGGCAACCAATTGTTATACTATGCTGCCGCCATTGGTGCTCTGGCACCTGGTCGGTTGACTGGTTGCTTGGTCGCTCGCTCGCCTGCTCTCTAAGGCTACACTATTAATTAAATTAAATTTCGATATAAATTCAAATGGGCAAAGCGTGCGCGATTACGAATTCTAATTGGAGTATGTAACGGGGGCCTCCAATTAGATTGTAGTAAGCAAATATACACAGACACACACACACACACACACAGTACTGTCCAGTCGCATAAGTCATGCTGCCTGACCGACCAAACGCTACATCGGCCTAGTTGTAATTGTGGAAAGGTGCAAGTTGAATTTTACCTTTACCTTTTTATGCCTTTCGCCTGACGTTCAACTCTTTTTTCTTTTTCGACCTTTTTTTTTTTTTGGGGGCATCAAATTTCATTAATCACGCAAATGCTTATCGCCAAGGCAGCAGCAACAGCTACTGCTTCAACTACAGTTGAAAAGCTTCTTACTTAGAGCTCTATCGGGTCCAACAAGTAGACTTTTGTCCATTCCGTACAGTTCATGCAGCAACATGAACAACAACAAGCACAATCGTGCTCATAATTTGTCTGCTTCATTCTACTGCTGCCGAAAATTGTGTGAGAATGTGAAAATATGCGCTGGCACACTGCATGCTTCGTTCTCTCTCTTTCACTCTACCTCTCACTCACTCTGCAAACTCTTATGTCCAGTTCGTAAGCTCTAGTACAGTGCTAGCCGTATGATTATGCTCATGTGATGATGATGGTTCAATTCTGTGCCACTTCAAGAGGTGTCTGTGCAGCCAGAGCCAGAGATAAGACTATGTGTGAGTGTGTGTGAGAGAGAGAGAGAGAGAGAGAGAGAGAGAGAGAGAGAGAGAAAGATGCTCATGCTGCTACTGATGCTGATGCTGTGGGCGGCTTAAGTGATGAGTATATCTTGCAATTGCAGTCTATAGTTGCTCTGTTGCAGTGCTTAAAGTACCAGACATAAAGGGTCATAAATGTGCTGCTTGCCACAAGTGGCAAGTCCATCAAATAAAACTACAAATAGAAATGTTCTTGCTACCAACAATAGAAAAGCATAGAAAGAAATTTTCATGTTTCCAACGTAAAAATCTTTAAAATTTTCAAGACAAAAATACAACAATGAAAAGTTATACACTTACAACTAATTTTTGTATATTTTTTATGCAAAAATTTGCATTTTATGGTGACGATATTATGGAAGGATAGGTATGAAACTTGGCAGACATGTTATAGTATTCTATAAATTCCAAGTGCAAAGCTGAAGAAACAATAAATTTGAGCAGACTTAACCTCAATTTACACTTTCGAAAACCCTTCTCTAGCAGCAGGATCATGAATATAATACAAAATCAAAATTTGTCTATAAAGTAAACTTCAATTTATCATTGAAATCTCTAAGCATTGAATAAATGTTAAACATGAAAAGCTTGAGAATCCTAAGAAAATAAGAATATTAAAAAAAAAATATTCAATTTGCTTTGATAAAGAATTTTGATATATGTATAACATTTGGGTCTCGGCAAGTAGCACTGCTTATCCAAGTTAAATCTATATGAATCTTAAGCTAATTTCCATTACAATCACTTGTTCGCACGTTTACAGTAATGCCCCAAAGGTGTTGATACCACAAAATGCCGTTGGAGCAACATGGATTTACGACAAAGGACGTCAGAAAGAAAAACAAAAGGAATATATGTATATATAGAGTAAAAAATATAAAGTAAATTTTAGAGTGTAAAGTGAAGAGTCAAGTAACATAGTTAACACACAGCGTTAGACTTATCTAATTAAGATATCTGCAAGGATAGGACAGGACGGGTCGGGACAGTACAAGACAGGACGCAAGGTGAAAGGTAAAGCATAGAGCGGTTAGCGGGGCTACATCTCTTATCAGCAACATATTAAAATAAATGCACCCCCGACAGTCGTAACTTATGTCGTATTTGGCGCCTATCTTAGCGCCCAAGAGCAGAACCAGAACCAGGACCATGACCAGAAGGACCTCCAATGAACTCGCTATGTGAACTGTTCGGACAGAACAGGCGACGTCCTCGAACAGCGTTTCCTTCAGTCTATTAGCAAGGCAAATGTTCATCTTTTTTTTGCTGCCTGGATGAGAGGGATGTCATTGGGGGAAGGACTTTTCCGTAGCAAAGAATGAAAAGGAATATTTGGTCAACAAACAGCAGCAGCAGCAGCGGCAGGCCAACAGCAGTTAGTCGAGGATACTTTTAGCTGCCTTCGCACATCCTGGCGACAACGATGCCAGAAAGTGTGCAATACAATCTTGAAACTTGAATAACGGAAATAAAAATTATGAGCACGAATATTTTAACGTCGTCCTTCGTCGTAGCCGACAACGTTTCAGCCATTTGCATAAGAAAACCGTTAAGAGGCCCACTCAACAGTGGCCACAAGATGAAGACGTCCACGACAACGATGACGCCGACGTTGGCCAAATACAAAAACGAAAATTTGTATGAGGCACGCGCTAAGGTTCTGTCTTTCTCACTGCCATATACACTCTCTCTCTCTCTCTCTCTTTCTCTCTCTCTCACTTGTACTTCGGAGAACCACCTGAAACTCCATAGAGCTCGCACTCCCCATAGTAGACATGGAGTTTATTGTTGTTTTGGCGTTGTAATTGATAAGTTAATTTACATTTTTATTGAATGGCCGCTGCCATCGCAATTGTTGGTATTACTAGGTGTCGTCGGGGCATGTTTTGCATATTATTCTTTTTTTTTTGCCTTTTTTTTTGTTGTTGTACTTGTACTTCTTGTATATATGTATGCGTATATCTGTAAATTTAATCAAAAGCATTTTGTGGTTTATGTTCCTAACAAATCGACTGAAAGACAATCTGCAAAATGTAAATAATAATAAAAAAAATGATTAAATTATTGAATATCATTAAAATATTTTTGTTTTTTTTTTTTGTTTTTGTTCCATTTCATTATTTTTTTAACATCATTCTAAACATTAAATTGAACAAATAAATTTCTTAGTATTTTCAATCAATAATTATTATTTTCTATATATATATATATAATATATTATATATATTTCCAAATTCCTTCAAATTTTCAAATGAATTTGGATAACATTTTGCACAATACTCGCAATACTCATGTTAATCATCACGCCAAGGTGAGAATTACTTGGATAGCACTCTGGATGGGATTTATTATATTCATAATATTTTTTTCGACTGGTACATATTATTATCTGAATCGCAGCAAATAATTATCAAAATATTATAATAATAATAAATAATAACATAAGTATGTAAAGTGATTATTGCATTTGGCTGTACACTTAAACTTAAGAGAGTTAATGCAAAAGAGAAACATAGGGAGAGAGCGCGATGAATGCCGCTGTTGATGACGCTGTGTGTCTGTGTATGCGTTTATATACATACATACATATATGTAAATGTCTCTTTTGTAAAATTTAATTTCTTTTGTTTTTCTTTTACTTTTTACAGATTTGTCTCTTTAAGTGCAGCTCACAACTTTCACTCTTAACTTTTGCTCTCAATTCTTCAAGAGCATAATAAATATTTGCTCTTGCTTAATTTTTCTTATTTTTTTTTTTGGCTGCTGTAAGGAAATGAAAGTTCTTACTGTATATTCATATTCGACAAAGGAGTGCAAGCATCGAATGCTTTCTCATTTAATATGTACTTGCGCTCACACACACACACATGTATATATATGTCTGTCTATATGTTTGTATTTTTGGTATGTAATTCTGTATTTTGTATGTAAGCATTGGGCTCAGCCGTGCATGAAAAGTTAACGAGAATTGATGTTGCATGTTTCGCGAGGCAAAACAAAGCATAAATTTCTCAGTTACCAGTTGCCATTGCTGCCAGTGTTGCCACTGTTGCCAGTTGCTGCATGCGAATGCATCACATACAGTTGATATCGAACTGTTGCCGGTTGGCACAGACGTAGCCTTCCCCTTTCCCCTGCCATACCATCCTTTACCCAGACGTTCCAATCATTCCCATTGCCGCGTTCCGTGCAGTTTTGCACAGTTCCAGGTTCCTCCTTGCACAACAAACGCGACGGTGCATAAATTTTGGGCAAACGAATTCAATTTGCGTAACGCATGCAGCGATGGCGAGATGTGAATGCGAATGTGAATGCGAGTGAATGCACGAGGCATCCTGCTTGCAAACGCCGAATTTTACTTTAGTTTTTTCTTTTTTTTTGGAAAGAAAGAGAAATACAATTTTTTGCTTTTGCTCTTTTTCATTTTTGCCTTGGACATTGCAAATACTATTTATGCTGCAGTGCATTCGGCACTGTTGACGCACTTGACGCGTAAAACAACCGCAAAACTTTAACTCCGCCCAAAACTGCACAGTTCTCAGCGCAATCAGCGACTAATCTGACGACTTGTTGTTACTGCATGCTAACTACATCGTTGACTTGCGGTCACAGTGGGTGGTAAAAACGAGGATCGGCTAACGTCAGCGTCAGCGTCAACGTCGCGACAGTGAAATCCACCACATAGCAGCATGCTTGACGTTGTTGTTGTTGTAATTGCTGCTGCTACTGCTACTGCTGTTGGCATATCTCTCTGTTGATGAATTGCATTTTTTGCTTTTGCATAAGAGAGCAGACACGTAAGACCGTGACCAGGACCGAGTGAGAGGGAAAGAAAGAATAGATAGAGTGAGTGGACTTGAAATTGAGTTGATTACATATAACGGATAAGCTAGTTCTGCGCGTCATCTATGCATTTTATGCACTAATAAAAGAGAAAGAAGAGAGAGCGTAAAATATCGGTGCATAAACAAAATTGTGTAAGTTTTACATATGTATGCATGTGTATGCGTTTATGTGTATGTTTATGTATTTTGCATACTTCTTTTTGTTGTTGTTGCTGTTGCTGTGTATGCAATTATTTGATTTCCATTGAGAGAGAATTTAAACAATATTCGCATATTTATAAGTATTTAACGGGCCTGCAAATATAAAAATAAAAAGCATAAATTTTGTTCTATAGAAAAACACAATTAAATGTTTTTAGCCTTGTGGCATTTTCAATTTTACGCCCTGTTTGCACTAACAACAAAAACAATAATAATAATAATAACAACAACAACAGCAGCAGCAGCAATAAAAACAACAGTGAAATATTTATATAGTATAAAATGAAATGAATACAAATATTCAATAAACCGAAATCGATTTGCTCTCAATACGCGCACAAAAATTCATTGAAAGCATTTTTCAATTAAATGCAACATTTTTGCTTTTATCAATTTAATGCTCAGCTGACGCTGACGCTGTCGGTGCTGCTTTTGGCGCTGGCGCTGACGACGACAACGTCGCTGCCTAGCATTGTCTATTATTAGTTGGCTTTCGTCTTCGTATTCAACTGCTGCTGCTGCTGCTGCTCCTACTTCTTTTACAAGTCAAACTTTTGCCATCCCTCTCGCTCTCTCTCTCTCTTTGTTTTTCTGCCGCTCTTCTGTATGCTCTCTTATTCTATATATCTATCACTTATTGGTGTTGCTTCCTGTGCTGCTGCAAAACGGTTATTGAAATTGTTTCGAACATTTTACGCCTTCCCCGCAGGGGGCGTGGCCGGCGGCAGATTGTCTATCTAACTGTGCATATATATATTTTTTTGTTCTTATTGTTCGCTCGACTTTGTCACGTGTCAATATCGAAAGAGAGCGCTTGCAAAGAGTGTGAGGTTAAGAGAGAACGACGCGCCGAGGCAACTGATGTCAACTGTAGACCATTCGCGGCAGCTCATTTAAATTTTAATTTGTATTGCGTGGTACACCCACTAAAACTCCTCACACCAACAATAACAACAACAACAACGCAGGCCGTGGCCACTTTTTAGGCAACTTAAAAAAAAAATAGAAAAGTTTTTTTCGTGAAATTTGGCAGCCATTGGAAACTTTTGAGGAATTCCCATTATATTTCAAAGCATTGCCATTTGACTGTTTTCGTCCAGCCCCATGAATACTTTTGATGAGTGTGCCGTGAATACTTAGAGATTTCAAATGTGCGCGCAGACACTGTGGAGGAAATGGAACAGCAACTGATTTTTGTTACTGTGTTTGTCATTAAGTTTTGCCTAAGATTGACAGGAGCGGTCTGAGGGTTGGTTAAATGTAGCGAAACTATTTAAATTGAACAAGTTTAAAATGTTTTTTTTTTTTTTTTAAATTGTTTTATTCACTTTAATAAAATATACATATATATAAAAAAAAGAATGTAGAAAAATTGTAGAAATAAAATTGAAATATAAAAATAAAAAATAAATATAAATAAAATATAAACACTTTAAAAGCTATAAAGCAAGAAAAAAAAAGAGCAAAACAAATATAAGAATAATAAATATAAAATAAACATATAAAAAATAAATATAAAGAAAAGAAATGTATATATTAAAATAAATGATATATGCTGCATTTTGGCTTTAACATTTTTGTTTTTTTTTTTTTTCTGTCGAATTCCAGTTAAATTGTTCGCTTTAAAATCCCATATCAATCTATAAAAATGTAAAACTCAACCATGCACAGATTTTTCATGCAGATAACTAAAAATCCCGGACAAACGAGAGATGTTTTTTTATTTATGGCCTGACATTTTGGTTGCCAACAACAACAGCAAAAAAAAAAAACAAAAAGGACAACAAGAAAATAAAAAGCAGGAAACAAAAAAAAAAAAAAAAATGAAAATAAAAATAAATGTGAACCTCAAAAACATCTTTAATCGATTTATGAATTGTTTCGCTGGGCTAAACTGGAACTGTAGAGACAGAGACAGAGAGAGAGAGAGACATAGCAAGTGTGTGTGTGAGAGAGATAGCAATAGAGCAAAGAACTGCTGCGATTGATTATGTTCGACTGCCAACAATGAACCAATTTCATTAAAATCGCATAAATTCAAATAAATAACGAGTCAAGGGACGCGCATGGAGATTGAAGTTTTTTTTTGCGGGTTGAAGATTTAATAAAAATGACATACAAAAAAATATACAAAAAAACATATAAAAAAAAAGACGAGCGATGCGAGGCACAGCACAAACATAAAAATCAATAAACAATAAAGTTGATTTATGCGTCAAAGTGTCAATTGGCAGCAGCAGCAGCAACAGCAGCAGCAGTTGCAAGTTGCAAGTTGGGCATACATGGCGTATGCGTAATTGCATTTGGACATTCGTCGGCCCGAAACGCGTTTAAGTGCTTCATTCAATATTCGAATACTGTGCACCGTTTGCTGCCTGCCTACAGTACGTCGTTTGCCGTCTGCCTTCTGCTGCCCCAAATGTTGCATTGTGTGTCGCTCAACGACTGTGACAGGGGCCACGCCTACAATAAACCGCACTGTCCGTCCGTCATATGCTGCTGGTGTCCCTTGCCGCGACTCATATTGCTGATTGAAAAATATGCTTTTGATTTTATTGTCGTTGAGCGGGCGCAGCGACTGTTGCAGTTGTTGTTGTCGTTGCTGTTGTTGCTGTCATTTAAATGTTGTTGTTGTTTGTTATTGCTTTTGTTGCATTTTGCTACTCTTCAGCTTTGACGTACAGCCAACATGTGGAGCGATAGCGAGTTGTCGCGTCTCATTCAATGTTGCTGAGCGGCATGCGGCATGCGGCAAGCGGCAAGCAGCGCATCAGACTCAACAATTCATCTGTCAACCAAATCAATTTTGTGGCTTCAGCCATTTATCTTTGTTAGCGCTCGATTGACGCTGTCCCAATGCTGCCACATACCCCAATGCCACATGCTGCATGCTGCAATCGCCAGTTGCCATTCGTTGCGAAAAATTGCCAGTTGCAGTTAGTGCTGCGAGGCAAGTTATTGATTGCCAACAGCAGCTAATTGAGCGCCACATTCTGCACTGTCCCTCGTCCTCATCCTCTACCTCTACCGCGCTGCCGTTGAACCGCTCCTGTATTGATAGACTTTTCATTGCTTTTTTTTTCAATTTGTGTTCAAATTTCAAGCTAAATTATCCAATATTATCTCTAAACATATGTTCGTCCTGTCAAAGGATCTGCAAGCATTGCTCACAGCTTAAAAACACACACAGACAGACAGACAGACGGACAGCTATACACTGAGAGTTACAGGGTTACATTCTATTACACAGCGAAATTCTTGCTGTAAATCTCTGTACAGCTAATATGACATAACGGTAATGCGATGGACTAACACACACACACATACAATCATAGATGTAACACATACATGCAAGAAAAATTCACTTACTGGAATACTGGGGGGAAAAAAAAAACAGTAATACTGTAATACAGGGTGCCCCTCGCTAGGTAAAGGGCCAATGCCAGTTTATATCGTGTTGCTTTTAATCTGTACGGCGACAGCATTAACTTTACAGTCCGCTTCGCACAGCACATGGCATTTGTTACACTGTAAAAAAAAATTATTTGAAAAAAATTAAAAATAATTTTGTAAAGAATATTTTTATAAATTTTAGTTTAATAATTAAGAAAAATTAATAACTTCACTAGGAATTTCTATTAAATTTTTTTATAGTGTAAATTTTGCATTTGATAATTTTTTTCACATTTTTATTATATTTTTTTAATGAAATTAAAATTTTAATAAATAATTTTTTTTCTCAATTAAAACCAAAAAAAATTGTTTTTTTTTTCAGTTATTATTCTTATTTATTTTTTTTCTGTGTAAAATTACAATTTTATTATTTTTGCTATATTTTATTATATTATTCTTTTTTAAATTTTAAATAAAAAAAATTTAGTTGCAGTGTAGAGTGAGAATGACGCTGCAAGCAAAAGAGCTGAAGGCATCACTAGTAGCAGCTCTGTTCTGTTCCAGCTAATGCCAATTGACAGCAGCTTAAAGCAGCATCCTTTGCGACCAACACCTTCCCATACCTACCCATCACCGCCCCATCCACCCCATTACTGACATTTTATGAGCATATTTTTGGTCAGTAAATGCCTCGAAGGACTCGCAACGGTAGTACATGTCAGCGGGCATATACATAGTATATTGAACGTCGGCTACTTAGGCGAACATTCAAAAAAAAAAGTTTAACGTGACACTCTGAAAATATTTTGTTGCCATCTCACTCACTCTACGCTGCTTCTTCTTCTTTTACTACTACTTTTACTTGGTTTCTAGCAATCTGCAAGCAATTTGACTTTATATGCTCGACACACGGTCAGTGGATAACAGTCTGTCCAATGGAAACTGTTCATTGGTCACTGAACACAGGATGCAGGACGTCGGATGCGGTATGCAGGATGTAGGATGTAGTAGATGCAGTAGGATGCTTTGTAATGCTCTAAAATGGACTTGCCATGCTCATTTATTCTATGCTCTGCACTTGTGCTAAACTTTCTGACCAACACTGGCACCTCAATAAAACAATTTAAAAGTCATCGTCGTCAACATTTGCAGAGTTTTCATTCCGTTCAACTCATCCCTAACTGTCCCTATCTGTCCCTTACCATCTCTGTCTATTCTGCTCCTGTCTTCCCCCCAGTGAGTTGTCAGTTTTACCATTTATTTTGTTGCGTATTATCTGTAGTGATGGTCGAGCGGTAGAAGAGGATAGCAGTAGTAAAGCTTTGGTCAACACATGTGTTGGCAGTGGTCAGCAACAAGCTTCAAAACATACCCCTCTACTCCCGGACCTATCCAATCTTTAGCACATTCTCAGCTTGAATTCAATTGGACTTTAAGCGCATTTTCTGTTTAAGTTTTTGCTTAAGCAACACAACAAGCACAGTCTCTCTCTCTCTCTCTTTCTCTCCCTTTCACTCCTTATTTGTCTTTAGCTGTTGTAGAAGATGTGGAGGAAGTGCGGCGGGGAGTGGATCTTACGTGGCACATTGATTGCATTCTTGTTGCAAATTGGGCAATCAAAAAGTTTTCAACAGGTAAATTGAAATGAGCTGATATCATGCAAAACTTTTCCATTGCGGTTGCACTTGCAACAACAAGCTATAAGATGCATACGTTGCATCTAGCACCAGACACCAGGCACCGGGCTAGCTGCACGTTTTAGCTTAAAAATGATGTGGCAATATTTCAAGAAAAACTTTTTTATGAAGAGACACAAACACACACAGACACATAGACAGCATGTGACACGCATTGTGAATCAATCAAAAATTGCAGCAAATGATGCAAAGAAACAATTTAATACACTTGCAATTTCTTCTTCTTTTTGTTTCTCAATTTATTTATATTACGTTTATTGGCTTAAATGACATTTAATTTAATTAAGGATATTTTTTAATTTATTTAATTTATTTTTATTAATTTTATTTTTATTTATTCAATATACAAAAATGATTTCTGAAAAAGAAACTAAAGTAGTTTTTTATAATTTTAAAAATTCATTTATATCAAATTAAATTAATTCATTTAATTTGTTTTTATTTAGTTAATTTTTATTAAAGCTTTCTAATTATTGTGTTACAATTATTTTCGATAAGAATTTTCATTATTTTCATAATAATTTAATTATTTTATACTTACTTTATTTTGATTTGATTTTTAAATTTATTTATTTAATTTTAATTATTATTCAATTATTTTGTTTATTTAATTTTTATTTAATTAATTTTTATTTTAATTATTAATAAATTTTTTTGTTTTTTAATTTTTAAAATTTTTTAATTTCTTTAATTATTAATTTGTGTTATTTTCTTTAATATTTTAATTTTAATTTATTTAATTAATTTAATTTGTTTTTAATTAATTTAATTAATTAATTTTTTTTTTATTTCTTTAACTTTTAAATTAATTTAATTAATTTATTTTTTATTTTCTTTAATTTTTCAATTTTTCAATTAATTTAATTTTGTTAATTATTTTTATTTTCTTTAGTTTTTGAAATCTTTTAATTTATTAAATTCAATTATTTAATTTAATTTTAATTTAATTTTTTTTTATATACTTAGAATTTTTGAACTTTCTTAATTTATTCCATTGCCTTTCAATCAAAATATTCAACCTAACCTCAATAACAAAAGTGTAGCCTTTTCTTTTGCTAAAAGCAAGCTGCACTTTTATCTTTGATACTCTATCTCTCTCTTTCTCTCACACACAGATTTACTTATCTACACATGTTGTTGTTTTTTTTTGGTGCATGTTGGCAGGCAATTTGCGCTTGAAATGCATTTAAATTAATTATGTGCAACACTCGCTGCTAATTTGCATTTCCGCCAGTCGCCATTTTCTCTCTGTTTTTGGTCACCTTTCGCCACGTTTTTTTTGGCAGTTGCAACAGAGAATGAGAGAGTGAGAGAGACAGATGTCATGTGAGGCAGGTAAGTTATATATGAGTTTTTTATGTAAAGGATTCTTTGAGCTTGGCCTGGTCGAAGTCATGCACTCACTGTGGTATGTTGGCAAGGGGATTGATGGCTGTGGGAGGGCAGAGGGAGGCTTGTCGTTTGTGAGGCTCTCACTTCAAAGTTAATTATGTTGACATAGTCAGTTCCAGTTATTTCTTTCTTTTCGCAGCCCTTTTTTTCAAATGTAGCTGCCACGCCCACAGCGCACAGCTGCCCACACATAGTCAGACAGAGCGATATAGAGAGAGAGAGTGTGAGAGAACGAGAGCATGCATTAAGAATTCATGCCACACCCGGCGTTACAAAGACGCCCACGGGTCACGGACCACGGGCGAAGAGGCAAGCGTTGACAACTGTAGTGTATGGCAGCAGCTGGAGAGGAAGTTGTAATATTATAGGGAGGATGAAGCGGTGAAGTTGGAGGTACTGGGTTCAACCGGTCGGCTGCCAAGTTACTCAAATTAATTAAGTTTCGCCTTTGCCAACATTGCGCATACGCCCCAGTTGCCGCCCCCATATATCCACCATAATTCCCTCACATACCCGCCGTAGCTGCCTGCTGTTGCTGCTGCTGCTTTTGGCTCCCTAGGGGGTTTTGGGGTTCTGCGCAACCTTTCAATTTTTTAAGTGACATTTGCCAGACTTCTCTCAATGTTTAATATTTTCTAACCGCAGCGACATCTATGTATAGTAAAGCCACGCCTTCACCACGCCTCCGTCAAGACCCCTTCGCCACCCCCCCCCCCCACCCCTTCGTCTGGTCAGGCAAAGCAGCTGAAATTTAAAATTAATTGCTTTAGCGCAGTTTTAATTATTTAAAAACTATTGATGGCGCGCTGCATATCTCACAAAAAAAAGACAAACTCAAACTTTTGCAATATATAGCAAATTACGTTTTACGGCTTTGACTTTAAATTATTTGCTACAATTGCCAATTAAGGAGAGTATTCAATAGTCAATCAATGCGAGTTTGCCAAATTCCAAGCAGTAAATTAAAGAGAATAAAAGAGAAGATAACTATAAAATACGAAAAGCAAAACAAAAAAAAATGTTCTAATTAAAGTGAAACGAAATAGTTTGACATTGGCACGAGTAAAAAGCGTAAGCTTTGCTCTTGTCTAATAAGTAAGTTTTAAAGTAAGAGAAGAGAACAAATGTGTGTTTGAATTTCGGCAATGAGCAGCATAAGTGTGACAAGGAGCGCAGCTCATTGATATTGCATATTTGTTGTTGCTAGAGTGTGAGTCAAAGAGTTGAAGAGCGGCAAAAGGAAGATGGCGTAATGATTACTGCCAGCTGCTGAGAGTGAGCAATGCATAGAAAAACGATTACACTTTGAATATGTGTATATGTGTGCTTGGCATTTTACACATGTTGGCTGCCAAAAACTGTGAAATTCAATATTTCATGTCTGAATGCAGAAGAGTAGCAGAGGCAGCGATGTACGCGGCGGCAGCATCAGAGATGAGCAACATTTACGTAAATGGAACGTTAGCTTTTTTTTTTATTATTATTTTTTTGGACATCGATGAGTCAGTTAATTGAATGCAATGGAGGTGACCAGGAACCAACCATATTAGCGTGTGGTTTCACACATACAGCTATATGTTAGTTAAGTTACATTGGAACAAGGCAAATTGCACGTGCAACTGTGTTACTGTTGCTGTTGCCAATTCAATATATGGAAAATTAGCAGCAATTTTCTACAAATAAATAAGCAAACGTTACCGCCGCCATATGCCAGCATCGACAGCAACAGCAGCTACAACAACAACAACAATATCGAAGGTAAACAAAGCGACAAGCACAGCAAATATATAATTGACTGTCTCGCTCGCACACTCGCTGTGTGCATGTAAGCGCAGCAGCACAAGCTGTGACTGTGGCTCCAGTTGCAGTTCCTTTTGGGCGCAGGCAACATTTGTTAACGAATTTGTTTGCTTGTTGCACATTTCGAGCTGCTGCTGCTGTTGCCGTTGCCGTTTGCTGCTGCTGTTGTTTCGCGCATTGCGTTGCATTGTTCATTGTATTGTTTTGTTTGGCATTGTTGCAAATGACGTGGCCACAGCCGCTGCCCGCTGCTTTGGTTTAACACGCATGCCACACCCCTTTTAGCGGCAGCTGTGAAGGAGGGAGCACTCGTGTGTGTGTGTTGGCTGTCGTGGTCAACGTTTGGCTACGTGCCTCGTTGGCAATGCGACGCGTTTAAAAAACAATCAATTTTAATTTCAATTTAAATTAGTTGACGCTGCCATCGTTGTCGCTGCTGTCGTCGCTGCCATCGTCGCTGCTATCGTCGCTGCTATCGTCACTGCCATCGTCGCTGTCGTCATCGCTGCTTTGCTCTCTTTCATGCTCTTTGCAATGTTTTCAACTGCAGCCAACTTAATGCCGCTGCATTGACCATAAAATTATTTTTGCTCATTTGTGCATGTGTTTCATTCCCCTTACACTCTCTTACTCTCTTTATATTTAGCTAGCTATCTATCTATCTCGCTCTCTCTCACACACACAGTATATTTGTATGTTGTTATTTTCTCTTTGTTTCTGGCATTGTTTCTGCTATTGCTGCTGCTGCAAATGCAATGCAATTTAACTCTGGTAATTTTCGTTTTTATTGTTGCTGTTTTTCGGGGTTTAATTGCATTTAATGCTAAACTCTTGCAATTGTTGTTGAAAATCGCAATAAATTTCACTTCGCGTATAATTCCATGAATTTCAAATGCATTTCATTCAAAATTTTTACCAATTTTACCTACACAATTTTCCTGCCTTCTTTTTTTTATTTTTGTTGTTGTTGTTTATAATCTATTGTTTCACACATTGTAAGCGCAGATACACACACACACACACTCACACACACGTACACATGCATTTTTAAATAAGCAAATTAAAATTTCAACAAAATTTTTCAGTCTTTTTACTTAATGCAAAAATTTTGTTTTATTTTATTTTTATTTTTATTTTTTTTGTTGTATTTTTGGGGAAAATTACAAATGAAATTGCATTGAATTGCAATTTCATTTTCTCGGATTAAAAGGTTAAATGAATTAAAATTGAAATTCTATATGAGAATTGTTTAAACAATTAAATACTTATATTTAGAAATATTAATTAAATGTTTATCACATTCGAAATTTCAATTGTTTTACGAAATTCAATTTAAATTTTTGTGGCGATCAAATGGAAATTTGTTGAAAGCAATTAAAATGCAGTTAAAAGCTCATTAAAAACAAAATGTTGCAAATAAATCAGAATTAAGTTAAAGCTTTTTTATAATATTAAAGCTGCATAAAGTTATGTTTACACTGCCAAAAGCTACTCGAAAACAAAACCAAGCTGCTGAAAGCGCAAGACAAACTTAAAAGTGTTTAAAATGCAGCTGAAAGCTCATTAATAAAAAGCTTTTTATATAAATCAAAATAATGTAAACGTTTTTATACTTTTTATACTATTAAAGCTACGTTTAGAAGTCCAAAAGCTTACAGACATCATATTAAAGCTGCAAAAAGCACAAATTAAACCTGAAAGTAATTAAAATGCAGCTTAAAGCTCATTAAAAACAAAACATTGTTTATAAATCATAATTAAGTAAAAGCTTTTATACTAAAAAAAACAGCATGAAGCTTACAAAGCTTCCCCGACATCAAATTAAAGCTGCTAAAAGCACAAAGCGCACAACTTTCTTTTAATGAAATTTATTAAGTTATTGAAACTGAAATAAAGTTGAAAAACTTTTGATTAAAATTGAGTTATTTATAAAAATTGTTTTGCAAAAAAAAAAAAAAAAAAAAAAACGAAAGTTTGATCGAACTATTTTGCCACAAACAATAATCTGACATTCAACTAGTAAATTCACTTAACCTTTATCTTCATGAAAGACATGGAAGGCATGGAAAGAAAAGGCAGAAAATTTGTTTGGCTATATGTATAACCTTTAGCCATATTAAGCAAGTCTCGCTGTAACTGTAAAAGTTTCAAAGCATTTTCGCATTGAGGTAAAGGCGATTTGCCACATGTGGCATACAAAGTATAAGTTAAAAGAGAGAGAGAGAAAATAACTAAAACTGATTTGTACTCTGGCAAATTGGGATTAAGTGTATGTTGTATGTATGTTGCATGTTGCTGTGTATGTTGCATGTGTGTGTTTGAGTTTGTGTGCAAGGTTTTCGTTAACGCGTTTCCCCGTGGGGCTTAACCCAACCTAAATCAATCAAGCGAACATGCGAAAGTGCAGAGAGGATACGCAAGGATTCTTGGCACGCAAATCAGACGCAGATATAGCTACAGATACATTTGTATCTCAAGCAATAGAGTTGACTCTGTGCTGCCTCTGTCTGTGTATGTTTATTTAGCCGCTAGCGCAATTCTACTTAACAGCAATTTAACGTAATTTACGTCTTAACCAGGAATTCAACATATGCGTTTAAACAAGCTGCAGAATATTCACATGTATCCAACAGATACACAGCTATACATAGCAACATTTTGTATAGAGCAACGGCAGAGCCACAAAACATGTGTTCCTTTAAGTAGTGGCAAACAAGTTTTGGCCGGCACAGTATAAATTATGTTTCTGTATGTTGTGCCCCCCCCAAAACTCTAGCAACAACAAAAGCAACAACAACAACAAGTCGATGAAGATTTGCGTATCCTGCGGTTGGATGCGTGGTCTTAACTTGTAGCCGAATCAAAGCATTTAATGGCGCTTTTAATCTTGTTAATCGTCCTTTTGCCTTTTGCCTTAGCTTAGATTTCGGATAGTTTCGCCAAAAACATTTTTCGAAGGCGTGTCCACATTTAAGCCCCTGCAGCGTTAACCCTCCCCCTATCTTCCAATCTTCTTCCCACACGTTCAACCAACAAATTTGTTGCATACTTTTGCTGTGTGATTGTGTGTGTGTGTCTGTGGGATTTAAGTTACTTTTAGCTTAGCTTTAAGTTACACTTGGCAAAAAAAAAATTAAGAATAACATTCGAAATTAAGTGAAAACTGTCAAAAAAAAACAAAGTTTTTCCCAAAGTTTTATTTGAAACTTGAAAATACTTGAAACTTATTTTAACAAAATTCTTCGAATTATTAAAATAACTTTTGAATTAAGACTAAATAAAAATACTTGACTTTACAATTTAAGCTTTAAGTTTTATATTTATTTATTTTTTTTTTGTATTCTGCTAGAAATATTTACATTATGAAATAAAATAAAATAAAATACAGAGAAAAAAAATATATATAAATTATATAAAAAAAAATAAAATTATATAAAATTAAAAATATAAATTATAAAGAAAATATATAAAAAATAAATGTATTCTTTTAAAATTAAAATAAAATTATACTTATGATTTTAATTTGTCTTAAAAAATATATATATTAAAATAAATAAAAATCAAGTCTAAATTGAAGCACTTGAAAAATTAATTTTTTCTTGCGACAAAAATCGAAAATTTGAATTCATTTTTACTGAAAAAAATTTAAATAAAATTTATATAAATCTTAATTTCAAATCAATATTAAAATTATATAATTTTTACTTAATTTTCAATTTTTGCTAAATTAATTTTAATTTAAAATTTAAGATTTTTATGCAATATTATAGACAAAATGTAAATTTCTCTTTATAAAAATTAAAAAAATTATTTTTACTTATTTTAAGAAATTTAAAAATAGGAAGCTCAAAAACAAATTTAAAGACAAATTTTACTAATTTTACAAATTTAATATTAATTTCAATGATTTATATGATTTTTTTTTTGTGTGTATTTCTAATTGTAATTTTGTATTTTTTTTTTAAGTGTAGCGCAATTCTATTTCATTTCTGTCAAGGACAATTTTGACAGGCTTTTGACATCCTTTGGCGCGTAGACACGGCATACGAACGAATGAATATTATTTCTTTATGCAAATTTAACTCTCAACTGCTGCCACTTGTTGTTATTGTTGTTGTTGTCACTGTCAAGTCTTCTTCTTCTTCATCGTCGTCTTCTACAAGCTCTCGTTGCTT